>JAGFPH010001368.1:267083-278128 GCA_018207615.1 Philaenus spumarius
ACTTACAACTAATAAGTGTACTGTTTAAAACTTACAACTAATAAGTGCGTTTACTCAAACGCTGTTCATCGACAAAGTAGCCATCTTCATTGTGCTACAAGGTGTACTTTGATTATTAAAGCTTGTGCATCGCTGAAGATGGCGACTGTGTCGTTAAAACGCGCTGAGTATATAAACTTATTAATTATGAGATTCTGTGTTCAAGTTTTATTCTGTCAAGTATATTTTCTCAAAACTCGAGCTAAGTATTTATTTACGTTGTACGTTTACACTAACTCTACAAAGTCAACGTTGTTTACTGATCACATAGTAAAAACTACCCTGATTCAGTATAACATGTACTAAAGAGAAGCAATATAGTTCAAAGCATGTTGTCATCAATAACAAATTACTAGAAATTGGTTTAGACGGTTTCTGAGAATTGTAACTAGATCTAAATTGCATTGCAACTAGAAATATTGAATTTCATTATTTCTGTTTCCCGGTGTATTTGGGTCTAAATAATATTATGCAATTATGTTTTGTCAGAACAAACGAACCTATATATTAAATTTCTTAAAATTTAAATATAAATATTTGCCATTTCGTTATATAATTTATAATGTTGTTTTTAAGTCAAAAATAACACACACGTCTAATTTAAGTTCAATTTAGGTTGTTTCATTTCCAAGATTAAATACATTATGGATTCGCATTATCTTAACTGATAGACTAGATTTCAATTTTATTATCTGAGATTTTTATAAAGTTATTAATCTCTTAATATTATAAAGAGGTAAAATTTGTTTGTCTGTATGTAGGGGGTAATCTCTGGAACTACTGAACAGTTTGAAAAAATAGTTCTACTAATAAAAAAGCTACACTATACTTGAGCAACATAGGCTATAATTTATTTCGATAAAAACCTTTTTTATTTCAATATTTTTGTAAATTTAGTCGGAAAAATCGGACTGATGAATCATCACATGTATTTACATGTATTACCATAGCAACCAACTGAATAAAATAACAGATAAAACAGCTGTTTGCTAGATTATTTCCATTAATAGATGATTTCAAACTTTGAAGCAATTATTTAAATTTCTAACTTTTAGGTTAGGTTTTTATTAAAGTGTAGACTTGAGCTTTGCTGGTTCTTTTGACCTTTATTATAACTTCTGTTATAAAATATACGAAATATTTTGATCTGAACATTATTTACCATCTTAGCTTTGGGGTTATTATTAATCTATACTAATATTATAAAGAGGTAAAGTTTGTTTGTTTGTTTGTTTGTTTATTTGTTTGTTTGTATGTAGGGGGTAATCTCTGGCACTACTGAACCGATTGAAAAAATAGTTTTACTAATAAAAAGCTACACTATCCCTGAGTAACATAGGCTATGATTCATTTCGATAAAAACCTTTTTTTTATTTCAATATTTATAAATTTAATCGGAAAAATTCTTAGGTTAGGACTAGAATGATAAACCAACACATGTATTTACATGTATTACCATAGCAACCAATTGAATAAAATAACAGATAATATATTTGCTCCAATATTTCCATTAACAGCTGATTTCAAAATTTGAAGCAATTATTTTTGTATTTCTAGATTTTAGGTTAGGATTTTAAAGAGTAGACCTGAGCCTTGCTGGTTCTTTTAACCGTTATTATAACTGCTTTAAAATATAAGAAATAATTTAAATTGAACATTTAACATTATTTACCGTCTTAGTTTTGAGGTTATTATTAATCCTACACCTTTATTATAAATAAAACATGACATATGTTTTTAGAAGGTTACGTTGGGGGTTGGCGTGCGGAGCACGCAGGGATCTCCCCTAGTAATATTATAAAGAGGTAAAATTTGTTTGTTTATTTGTCTGTATGTAGGGGGTAATCTCTAGATCTACTGAACCGATTGAAAAAATAGTTCTACTAATACAAAGCTACACTATCTTTGAGTAACCTAGGCTAGAATATATTTTGATTTAAGTGTCAAAACAACCCCTAAAACAATAAATATTAATTGTTATACTTTTTATACTTTCCTTAAAGCTAGAGAGCTGAAATTGTGTACATTTATTTCTTACAAGATACATAGAAAACGTAAACTAGTTTTGCATTTTGTCACGTGCTGCTAAGGGGTGAAAATGTGATAACAACCCCTAAAACAATAAAAATTCATTGCTATATTTTCCTAAAAGATAGTGAGCTGGAAATTTGTACATTTATTTCTTACATCATACATAAAAAAAGTATCAAAGATTGATATTTTTCGCGTGCTGCTAAGGAATGAAAATGTAGTAAAAATGTTGGTTGATATACTTTCAACAATTAGCAATTTAATTAAGTACTAGTTCTGCCTCAAACATGTTGTACCTACACATCATTCTAAAATTGTACCCGTATTCACCGTGAAAATATAAAAAGGGTTTTGCATCATAAGCCTGGTGTGTTTTAAAAATGCATTGCAGGCGACCTTCGCGTAGTACACGGTTCAATGTCACACAATTGGAATTTCTGATCAACCGAGACCACCAGATGATCAACTTCATCTGTAACGTGGGCATGCAGCAAGTGGGGGGGGGGGGAGGAGGGGTTCACCTGTAACCTTGATGTTCTTCTACACTTTGTAAACCGATTTAATTGAAACAAATATAAAATGTTAGCCCAAGCTTGTCACTGAAAACCACATTCAAATTAGTTGAGCCATTTTGGAGATTATTGTGCACAAACGAACAGACAGAAAGTCTGTTTACGTTTCATCTATATATATAAAACAAAGTCGGATTTGCTACACCACTTATAATTCAAGAACGGCTGAACCAATTTTTATAATCTTCGATTTGTTGGATTTGTCTCCGCCCCGAATAGCAGAATACCTATTAAAATAATATAGGAAAAATACATAAATAAAATTAAAAACACAAAATCATTTTAGGTTAGGCCTAGACTGATGAACTAACACAGCCATGTTATTTGAATGTATTTACATTCATTACCATAGCAAACAATAAAATAAAATAACAGATACAACATCAGTTGATTCACATGTATAATATATATAATAAAAACGAAATGCTTTACGTTGGTAAGCGCATCACTTGAGAACGGCTGGAGTAATTTGGCTATTTAAAAAAAAAGTTATTCGTAATAGTCCGAATTAAGTTTTTATAAAAAGAAAAATTTGAAAAGTTTCCCGGAAAATTTTCAAATTCGTGAAAAATTAAACATGAACTCGAGACTATAACTCACGAAACAGCTGTTCTAATAAAATGCTTATTAACACATGTTTGTTTACATTCATTACCATAGCAACTTATTGAGCAATTATAATCAGTTTTTATTATTCTTCAAAACCAACAAATTTTTTAGGTGAGATTGACCAACTTAAAGCAAACAAAAACAAAAATTAACTAAAAATGCTTACTATTATGCTTAATTCAATTCAAAAATTGATTGTTACATATTATTATATATAAAACAACTGATTTGGATCAAAAACTGAACATAATTTTAGGTTAGGCCTACAATGAACCAAAACAAGTTTATTTACAACCAATTGGGCTAATTTATAATCAGGTTTTTTTACAATTCTTCACAACTATAAGTTTTTTTTTTAATTAGATAAAAGCAAACAAAAGGTTTACTGTATTATCTATAAAGGTTTACTAACTATAAAACTAAATTTGTGTAGTATATTCTTAAGGGGAATAAAAATCATTTTGAAATTTGATTACTTAATTTATAATTAAATTTAATAACTATCCTTTAAATTAAATCAAGCAATGGGGAATCATTGCTGGGTCCACTAGTTATGATATGTATAAATTAAATATACAATTTACATAATTGATATACAATTGATACATAATTAATTGATACATATAGATTACTTTGGATGAAATCAGGTGAGTAACATATAATATAACATCCATCATCTGTAATACAAAACCCATCGTAGATTATACGTACTTTGGGGTTATGTTTACAACTTCAATCATAACAATTTATTGTGAAGTTTATTTTTGAAAATATGAGTTATAGAACTAATGTAAGCTATAATACGTTATATGTTTAGCTTTGAGATTATAAGCAAATACGTTTGCACCTCTTCGTATAACATACAAACATATTCGATTATTAATTCCTTTACAGTAATATTACTAACGTTTATGTCATTTTTGATCTATTAATATGAAATAAAAAGCAATTAGAAGATAATATTGTTGTCTTTCTATAAATATATAATATAATAACGTATATAAATAATTTTTTTTAACAAATAGATCTACAGTTTTATAATAATTATAGTTGTACACATTTAACGAGATAAAAATCCAGGTCAACACAGTTATAGGTAGGTCTAGATACATTTTTTTTTAATAGTATTTTTGTACATGATGTATTTCTGATGCGCATCTAATTAATTGATTTTTCGCAGGGGCTTACTAGTTATTTATTTAACGATTATTAAAATTACAAATATTACGAAACTCTGGACAGTATGTTAAAATGGATTAAAAATATAAAATATGGGACTTAACCCTAGTGAAGAGAAATACACGATAGAACAATAAGTGAATGGGAGGTTGTGTGTTAATTTTAGAGGGGGATTGTTTGAAATATAATTATAGGGTAGCTTTAAGGAAGTCTTACGTTAGAATTGTCAGCATTCAGATGTAAATTTTAACTTATTAACTACTAGAGGGGTCTAACCCTGCTCGCTTCGCTCGCCAACCCCCGCGGTGACTCGCGTCGAAGCAAATGCAAACATGTTATTTTATATAAATAGACCCTACTATTAAATTCTAATATGTATTATTTATTTGAATTAGAATGTAACATAGTGGTTTCTGATTTTTAAATTAGTATTTTTCTACATGAAGTATTTCCGATGTGTATCCAATTAATCTGCCTTTGATTTTTCACGGGGGCTCACTACTAACTAACATAAAACGATTAGTATGCCACTAAAAATGTGAAAAAATGTGTTATTAGATTTAATACGACTACTGGTGACGTTGATGAACCAATAAAAGTAGGTCGAATGTTTCATAAAGGTCACGTTATGCTTATGACTTGTGACGTCAAAGAAAAATCCGTTCTAAGAAATTCATTGCGACGACAACAACGATACGTTCGCGGAATGTCGGTTCAGACACAGGACGTTTAGTTTTCTAGATGTAGGAATTTAATAAACTAAGTCAAAAGTCAATATCTCTAACACTTAGAAACTTTAGACTTCGAACGTGGTAAACAAACTCTTCTATATTTGATACTTTGAAAAAGTATTCGCCAAAGTAAACAGTACTGAAATTGAAGTAATTTTAAATGTTTTTTTCTATACTAATATTATAAAGAGGTAAACATTTTTTGTCTGTATGTAGGGGGTAATCTCTGGAACTACTGAACCGATTGAAAAAAAATACCAATACAAAGCTGCTCTATCCCAGAGTAACATACTGTTAGTAGTTCATTTTGAAAAAACATTTTTTATTTAAATATTTGTAAATTTAGTCGGAAAAAATTCTTAGGTTAGGCCTAGACTGATGAACCAACACATGTATTTACATTCATTGCCTTAGCAAAGAAATTTCACAAAATAAACACACCCAAAAAGCATTGGGCGTACTCTTGCGAAGTTCCGAAAACATCACGTCCCATGCATTTTGGGTGTGTTCATTACGTGAAAAGTAAAAAGATTGCAAGCTATCAAGTCTCATTACTATATCACATTCGCTGAGGAAGAATTAATTTTATATGTGGGTTATTTTTTATGTTTTAGTTAGAGTCCATTTATGTTATTCATGGATAGGAAAGCATTTATTATATTTTTTCTTCATTTATTTTATATTTATTTTTTTTTTTAAATTGCAGGTAATCATTCACAGATATGTCATCAAGCATTACAAATCATGTATCTTTCGCCTTACAAACGTTATAATCAAATGCAAATTTCTGCTGTGTATTCCTTATGGGGGGTGTTTTTTGGTTCTTTGTCCACTTTGCGTTCGTATACCATTCATCCGATTGCTTTTAAATTTTGCATAGTAACACAGGTTAACCCTGGGAAGGTTTTAGGCCATTTACCAAAGTCCTAGGACATTAGGGCTACGCCCCAGTGGCCCTCAAAGTTTCAATGTTAATCTTATGGAAGAAAGATTTCTATTGATTTTATCAAAAACAGCTGATTTTATCAGAGGCACAAAAACAGCTGTTCGTATAAAAAACTTAGCAACACATCATGTTTGTTTACTTTCACTACCATAGCAACATTACTTAGAAAATTTGAAGAGTATTACCTTTTTGAGGTTACATTGACAAACTAAAAACAAACACAAACAAAAATCAACGAAAAATGCTAACTATATTTTAATTCAATTCAAACATTGGTTGTTACAAACCTATTATATATAAAACAGATAATTTGGATCAAAAACTGAACATAATTTTAGGGTGGGCCTACAATGAACCAAAACACCAATTGGGCTAATTATTAGAATCAGGTTTTATTATAATTCTTCACAACTACAAGTTTTTTTTAGATTAGGTAAAATTGTCCAACTGCGAGCGAAGCGAAGCAGCCATTTGAGGCCGAAGTCCGAGGCGGGGTTGGGACGCGGAGCGTCCAGGGGCAGAGCCCCTAGTATGGTAATGAATGTAAACACTTTCAAATAACATGGCTGTGTTAGTTCATCAGTCTAGTCTTAACCTAAAATTATTTTGTTTTTTTTATTTTATTTATTTACTTTTCTATATTTTAATAGATACTCGGATATTCGGGGAGGATACAAACACGACAAATCAAAGATTATAACAATTGGTTAAGCCGTTCTTGAGTTAAGTGGTGTAACAAACCCGACTTTGTTTTATATAAATAGATATTGTGTTCGCACTCTAGCGGCCGCATTTTAAGTAAGATTTGGTCAAATTTGGTACACACGTTATTTGTCTACGTTGCTCGGACGGGTTCGTTATCCAAAATAATCCAACAACCAAAAGTACGTTTTTTGACAGAAAGTAACTTTTTTTTAAATTTTTCGTACGAGAATGAAACGTTTTTTGAATTTTATCCAAAAATTTTAATGTAGGATATTATTCTGCACATTTCGTTTTTTTTTACACGACACTATAGTTCGGTTGGTTCCCCCAAAATCGTCAAAAAGTTAAATACCATAAAAGTACCCGGTTCAAATCCACGTGGTGGATTTTACCGTGGGGGCACCGAAGCCGCAAAGTCGAGGTACAAACTCGCGAAGCGAGCTTTTCCCCTGCGAGTGGAACGAAAGAGCGCGTGAGTCGAAGCTGGAGGCTTAGGTGCAAACAAATTCTACTAATATATTTCGTACACACAGACAGCTATTAGGCCTTCGTGAGTAGAACAATTTCCCAAATAGTTGGTTGAAAACCTAAAACGTACAAACTTAATTTTTGAAATTTGCTCAACTCACGTAAGCGGTTCAAGTGCGTGGTTGAAATGGTGTCACGTTACATATTGTCAAATGGTGTCTTCAAAAAGTCCACAGCAGTAATTTTCGTGAATTATAATATACACATTTTTGAACTCGTAAATTGCTTTTAATTTGATGTATTTCTTATCGTTCGCAATAAAATTTACCTCCACAAGATCCAGTAAATTTTCAAAATTCATGTTTCTCCCTTTTTGTTGTTGTAGGGCAATCAATAGATATGCCTTGGCTAATTCTGTTGGGCGAACCATCTCCGTGATACACAGAGACCATGGTGATTCCACTAACTAAGCAGTGAGGTGACCGTAGCGCGACAGGCATTCATGTTCATACTTGCCCGGCGACGCGCCGTGCCGTGATAGTGTTGCCGCCATCCAGTGACAGTCAAGTTAGTGTCCGGTATTTTTCTCACTTTACGGCCATGCCACTGGTTTATTAGCGAATTTCCATAGGAAAAATGAGCTATTGCAGTGGCCCTTATGAAATGAGCACCGATCATGGTCCCCAGCACACGTTTTCGGGTGTCATTAAAAATCATATATATATATGGGTATATATATATATGTATATTATGTGTTCGCATTCTAGCGGCCGCATTTTAAGTCCGATTTGGTACAAATTTGGTACACATGTTGGTTGTCTACGTCGCTCAGACGAGTTCGTTATAAAAAAAAATCCAACAACCGGAAGCTCATGTTTTGACCGGAAGTAACTATTTTTTAAGATTTTTGCTACTAGAATAAATGTTTTTTAGAGGTTTGTCTACAAATATAAATGTAGGATGTTATTCTGCACATTTTATTTTTTACACGACCTTATAGCTCGCTTGTTTCCCCAAAAATTGATCAAAACGTGAAATACCACAAAAGTTCCTTTTTCAACGCACTGTGGGGAATTTTACCGTGGGGTTGGCGTGCGAAGCACACAATGCTTTATATGTTGAAGATACTCTCAATACGGTGGTTGGAGTGCGAAGCACGCAATGTATTATGTATTAAAAATACTCCCAATATGAGGAATGGCATGCGAAGCATTTTGCAGATTTTCAGCACCGTCATGAATAGATCTATTTCCTAAATTTTTGGTTGAAACCCTGAAACATAGGCCTATAAACTTAATTTTGGAAATTTGCTCAACTCACGTCAGCGGTTCGGCTGTGTAGTCGAATTATTTCAATGTTAAAGATGAACGAAGAAAAAATTATTTAACTAGTGCGCAATTATCCTGCTTTGTTTTATCTGTCCGTGAATACGGATTTTAGCCCTTTCAACTTTTACCTGGGCAAAAATGCCGGAGAGATGAAACTTGGTAATATAGTACACTTTGACATCCTAAAAAACATACTAAGTTTGCGACCCCCACCACTTTGAGCTTACGCCGCCATCTTGGAAAATCGTGGCCAACTTTTTGTTTCAAAATAAAGTGTGTGTGAAATAAATTAAATCAAATAAATATAAAGTGTCACCTTATGTGTCGTGTATTTATAAAAACTGCATGAAAGCGCTATTTTCACCTGAAATTGATGAATTATTATCTATTATAATTTTTATTACATTATTTAACTATTATTGCAATTATTTCTTTTGTAATAATAATAGTAATTATCATTGTTTCTTTTTCATTGTACAACGTTTCGAAAAATGATAGTTCCCAATGGTTCGAACGATGTGTTAAGACCCGACAAATATTTACTTGATTATATAAATTTTGAAAGAAAACTTTTAGAGAATTCAATTCATTTTTTTTTTTATGACGCACCCAACTGAAGTTATTACCAGAATTTTGCCACCATTTTCCAATATGGCAGCGTAAGCTCAAAGTGGTGGGGGTCGCAAACTCAGTATGTTTTTAGGATGTCAAAATGTACCGTATTACCAAGTTTCAACACTCCTGCATTTTTTCCAGGTATATTCATTTTTAACTAACTTCTGCCAGGGGTATTTTAAGAATATTTATCAAGATTAAAATAGGGGAGGAAATTAAAACAACAGTTAAGTAAAAACTTTAAAAGCTATTCTCAACTTTGTATCCCGTTTTTTTTTCAGGTTGACTTCCAGTTTGCTCGTCAGAATGTTAAATGCATTGCCTGACATTCTGAATTATTCCAGAAACTTTGCTCCGTCTTCCATCAATTATTCCTCTGCTCTTCTTCTCTTTTTCCAGCTCTGAATAACCTATTTTAATTTTCTTACTTCTATCTTCATTATACTTTTGTAGAAAAAGCATTTGCTGAATGATTTGTGGATAATGAGTCGGACATTAAAACGGACAACGAAAACAAAATTTGTTTAACTCTATCGTTACGTTGAATGGTTCAGAAAAGTCCCACTCAGTATTTTCATGGGCTGTAAGTAATTTTAACGAACAAAAACAAAGTTTTATAAAATACCACATTCTAATTGATCGTGCAGAAATTTCCTGGAACTTATATATTGTACCCCGCGTTTATTTTCTATTAAATGAAAAAATAGTTCTCTCTAGCAAACAATAAAATGATTTTCAGGAAAACCTACGAGTAGTTTTAGTAGGACGCTATATTATTAAGTTCCATGAATTTGATATTACTTCTTTTAGATGTAAATATTACGACTCGTCAAATATCACGTTAACATCAAATTGTTTCTGGGATTATTAGCGAATTTCCATATTAAAAATGAGCTATTGCAGTGGCCCTTATGGTAAGATCCAAGGTCGGGAGTAGCAAATGAGCACCGATCATGGTCCCCAGAACACGTTTTGGGGTGTCATTAAAATTCATATATATATATATATGTATATATGTGTTCGCACTCTAGCGGTCGCATTTTAAGACCGATTTGGTTCAAATTTGGTACACATGTTGGTTTTCTACGTCGCTCGGACGAGTTCGTTAGCCAAAAAAATCCAACCACCAGAAGTACGTTTTTTGACACCAAAAAAAATTATTTTTTGACATTTTTACTACGAAAATAATTTTTTTTAGAGTTTTTCTAAAAATATTAATGTAGGATGTTATTCTGCACATTTTGTATTTTTATGCGACCTTATAGCTCGCTTGGTTTCCCCAAAATCGATAAAAACGTAAAATACCCTAAAAGTACCCGGTTCGAAGCCAAGTGGTGCAAACTCGCGAGGCAACTAGGCGCAATCAAATTCTACTAATATATTGCGTACACACAGACAGCTGTTCAACGCCTTCGTGAGTAGACCTATTTCCCAAATTGTTGGTTGAAACCCTAAAACATAGGCATATAAACTTAATTTTGGAAATTTGCTCAACTCACGTTAGCGGTCCAGCTGCGTGGTCGGATTATTATGCACTTAATAATGCGATCCTGACTAAAATTAAGAAAGTAATATTTATTTCCTTAAAATTATTTAAACTTTATACAATTTAACCTCTCGGGAAGTATCTAACCACTTCCTGTATTTGATGGTTAGATTATAAAAAAATAAGACTCAACACAAAGTAATCCCTAGGCGTAGGCCTAGAGCATTTTGATATTATTATTAGCGAATTTCCATAGGAAAAATGAGCTATTGCAGTAGCCCTTATGGTGAGACCCAAGGTCGGGAGTAGCAAATGAGCACCGATCATGGTCCCCCT
>JAGFPH010001368.1:280070-294580 GCA_018207615.1 Philaenus spumarius
CACGGTTCAATGTCACACAATTGGAATTTCTGATCAACCGAGACCACTACAACTTCATCTGTAACGTGGGCATTCAACAACTGGGGGGGAGGAGGGGTTCATCTGTAACCTTGATGTTCAGCTACACTTTGTAAACCGATTTAATTGAAACAAATACAAAATGTTAGCCCAAGCTTGTCACTGAAAACCACATTCAAATTAGCTGAGCCATTTTGGAGATTATTGTGCACAAACGAACAGACAGAAAGTCTGTTTACGTTTCATCTATATATATAAAACAAAGTCGGATTTTCTACACAACTTATAATTCAAGAAAGGCTAAACCAATTTTTATAATCTTTGATTTGTTGGATTTTTCTCCGCCCCGAATAGCAGAATACCTATTAAAATAATATAGGAAAAATACATAAATAAAATTAAAAACACAAAATCATTTTAGGTTAGGCCTAGACTGATGAACTAACACAGCCATGTTATTTGAATGTATTTACATTCATTACCATAGCAAACAATAAAATAAAATAACAGATACAACATCAGTTGATTCAAATGTATAATCTATACAATAAAAATGAAATGCTGTACGTTGGTAAGCGCATCACTTGAGAACGGCTGGAGTAATTTGGCTATTAAAAAAAAAAGTTATTCGTAATAGTCCGAATTAAGTTTTTATAAAAAGAAAAATTTGAAAAGTTTCCCGGAAAATTTTCAAATTCGTGAAAAATTAAACATGAACTCGAGACTATAACTCACGAAACAGCTGTTCTAATAAAATGCTTAGTAACACATGTTTGTTTACATTCATTACCATAGCAACTTATTGAGCAATTATAATCAGTTTTTATTATTCTTCAAAACCAACAGATTTTTTAGGTGAGATTGACCAACTTAAAGCAAACAAAAACAAAAATTAACTAAAAATGCTTACTATTATGCTTAATTCAATTCAATAATTGATTGTTACATATTATATATAAAACAACTGATTTGGATCAAAAACTGAACATAATTTTAGGTTAGGCCTACAATGTACCAAAACAAGTTTATTTGCAACCAATTGGGCTAATTTATAATCAGGTTTTTTTACAATTCTTCACAACTATAAGTTTTTTTTTAAATTAGGTAAAAGCAAACAAAAGGTTTACTGTATTATCTATAAAGGTTTACTAACTATAAAACTAAATTTGTGTAGTATATTCTTAAGCGGCATAAAAATCATTTTGAAATTTGATTACTTAATATATAATTAAATTTAATAACTATCCTTTAAATTAAATCAAGCAATGGGGAATCATTGCTGGGTCCACTAGTTATGATATGTATAAATTAAATGTACAATTTACATAATTGATATACAATTGATACATAATTAATTGATACATATAGATTACTTTGGATGAAATCAGGTGAGTAACATATAATATAACATCCCTCATCTGTAATACAAAACCCAGCGTAGATTATACGTACTTTGGGGTTATGTTTACAACTTCAATCATAACAATTAATTTATTGTAAAGTTTATTTTTGAAAATATGAGTTACAGAACTAATGTAAGCTGTAATACGTTATATGATTAGCTTTGAGATTATAAGCAAATACGTTTGCACCTCTTCGTATAACATACAAACATATTCGATTATTAATTCCTTTACAGTAATATTATTAACGTTTATGTCATTTGATCTATTAATATGAAATAAAAAGCAATTAAAAGATAATATTGTTGTCTTTCTATAAATAAATAATATAATAACGTATATAAATAATTTTTTTCTAACAAATAGACCTACAGTTTTATAATAATTATAGTTGTACACATTTAACGAGTTAAAAATCCAGGTCAACACAGTTAGGTAGGTCTAGATACATTTTTTTTTAATAGTATTTTTGTACATGATGTATTTCTGATGCGTATCTAATTAATTGATTTTTCGCAGGGGCTTACTAGTTATTTATTTAACGATTATTAAAATTACAAATATTACGAAACTCTGGACAGTATGTTAAAATGGATTAAAAATATAAAATATGGGACTTAACCCTAGTGAAGAGAAATACACGATAGAACAAAAAGTGAATGGGAGGTTGTGTGTTAATTTTAGAGGGGGATTGTTTGAAATATAATTATAGGGTAGCTTTAAGGAAGTCTTACGTTAGAATTGTCAGCATTCAGATGTAAATTTTAACTTATTAACTACTAGAGGGGTCTACCCCTGCTCGCTTCGCTCGCCAACCCCCGCGGTGACTCGCGTCGAAGCAAATGCAAACATGTTATTTTATATAAACAGACCCTACTATTAAATCCTAATATGTATTATTTATTTGAATTAGGATGTAACATAGTGGTATCTGATTTTTAAATTAGTATTTTTCTACATGAAGTATTTCCGATGTGTATCCAATTAATATGCCTTTGATTTTAAACGGGGGCTTACTAGTAACTAACATAAAACGATTAGTATGCCACTAAAAATGTGAAAAAAATTTGTTACTAGATTTAAGGTGACTACTGGTGACGTTGATGAACCAATAAAAGTAGGTCGAATGTTTCGTAAAGGTCACGTTAGGCTTATGACTTGTGACGTCAAAGAAAAATCCGTTCTAAGAAATTCATTGCGACGACAACAACGATACGTTCGCGGAATGTCGGTTCAGACACAGGAAGTTTAGTTTTCTAGATGTAGGAATTTAATAAACTAAGTCCCAAGTCAATATCTCTAACATTTAGAAACTTTAGACTTCGAACGTTGTAAACAAACTCTTCTATATTTGATACTTTGAAAAAAGTTTAAATTAAGTATTCGCTAAAGTAAACAGTACTGAAATTGAAGTAATTTTAAATGTGTTTTTCTATACTAATATTATAAAGAGGTAAACATTTTTTGTCTGTATGTAGGGGGTAATCTCTGGAACTACTGAACCAATTGAAAAAAAATACCAATAAAAAGCTGATCTATCCCAGAGTAACATACTGTTAGTAGTTCATTTTGAAAAAAAACATTTTTATTTCAATATTTGTAAATTTAGTCGGAAAAAATTCTTAGGTTAGGCCTAGACAGATGAACCAACACATGTATTTACATTCATTGCATTAGCAAACAAATTTCACAAAATAAACACACCCAAAAAGCATTGGGCGTACTCTTGCGAAGTTCCGAAAACATCACGCCCCATGCTTTTTGGGTGTGTTCATTATGTGAAAAGTAAAAAGATTGCAAGCTATCAAGTCTCATTAATATAACACATTCTCTGAGAAATAATTAATTTTATATGTGGGTTATTTTTTATGTTTTAGTTAGAGTCCATTTATGTTATTCATGGATAGGAAAGCATGTTTAATATTATTGTTTCTTCATTTATTTTATATTTTATTGGGTGATATGGTAATGAATGTAAACACATCCAAATAACATGGCTGTGTTAGTTCATCAGTCTAGTCTTAACCTAAAATTATTTTGTTTTTTTATTTTATTTATTTACTTTTCTATATTTTAATAGATACTCGGATATTCGGGGAGGATACAAACACGACAAATCAAAGATTATAACAATTGGTTAAGCCGTTCTTGAGTTAAGTGGTGTAACAAACCCGACTTTGTTTTATATAAATAGATATTGTGTTCGCACTCTAGCGGCCGCATTTTAAGTAAGATTTGGTCAAATTTGGTACACACGTTATTTGTCTACGTTGCTCGGACGGGTTCGTTATCCAAAATAATCCAACAACCGAAAGTACGTTTTTTGACAGAAAGTAACTATTTCTTAAAATTTTTCGTAAGAGAATGAAACGTTTTTTGAATTTTATGTAAAAATTTTAATGTAGGATATTATTCTGCAAATTTCGTTTTTTTTACACGACCCTAAAGTGAAATACCATAAAAGTACCCGGTTCAAATCCACGTGGTGGATTTTACCGTAAGGGCATCTTCTGATCCGAGGCCGATGGCCGAGTTTGTACGCTGCGAGCGAAGCGAAGCTCATAACCCAAAGCCGCAAAGTCGAGGTACAAACTCGCGAAGCGATCTTTGCCCCTGCGAGTGGAACGAAGGAGCGCGTGAGTAAGCTGGAGGTTTAGGTGCAAACCAATTCTACTAATGTACTTCGTACACACAGACAGCTATTAGGCCTTCGTGAGTAGAACAATTTCCCAAATAGTTGGTTGAAAACCTAAAACGTACAAACTTAATTTTTGAAATTTGCTCAACTCACGTAAGCGGTTCAAGTGAGTGGTTGAAATGGTGTCACGTTACATATTGTTAAATGGTGTCTTCAAAAAGTCCACAGCAGTTATTTTCTTGAATTATAATATACACATTTTTGAACTCGTAAATTGCTTTTAATTTGATGTATTTCTTATCGTTCGCAATAAAATTTACCTCCACAAGATCCAGTAAATTTTCAAAATTCATGTCTCTCTCTTTTTGTTGTGGTAGGGCAATCAATAGATATGCCTTGGCCAATTCTGTTGGGCGAACCATCTCCGTGATAGACAGAGACCGTGGTGATTCCACTTAGCAGTGAGGTGACCGTAGCGTGACAGGCACATTCATGTTCATACTTGCCCGGCGACGCGCCGTGCCGTGATAGTGTTGCCGCCATCCAGTGACAGTCAAGTTATTGTCCGGTATTTTTTTCACTTTACGGCCATGCCACTGGCTTATTAGCGAATTTCCATAGGAAAAATGAGCTATTGCAGTGGCCCTTATGAAAAGAGCACCGATCATGGTCCCCAGAACACGTTTTCGGGTGTCATTAAAAATCATATATATATGGGTATATATATATATATGTATATTATGTGTTCGCATTCTAGCGGCCGCATTTTAAGTCCGATTTGGTCTAAATTTGGTACACATGTTGGTTGTCTACGTCGCTCAGACGAGTTCGTTAGCCAAAAAAATCCAACAGCCGGAAGCTCATGTTTTGACCGGAAGTAACTATTTTTTAAGATTTTTGCTACGAGAATAAATGTTTTTTAGAGGTTTGTCTACAAATATAAATGTAGGATGTTATTCTGCACATTTTGTTTTTTACACGACCTTATAGCTCGCTTTGTTCCCCCAAAATTGATCAAAACGTGAAATACCATACAAGTTTCCGGTTCAACGCACTGTGGGGGATTTTACCGTGGGGTTGACGTGCGAAGCACGCAATGCTTTGTGTGTTGAAGATACTCCCAGTATAAGGGTTGGCGTGCGAAGCACGCAATGCTTTGTGTATTGAAAATACTCGGAATATGCGGAATGGCGTGCGAAGCATTTTGCAGCTTTTCAGCACCGTCGTGAATAGATCTATTTCCTACATTTTTGGTTGAAACCCTGAAACATAGGCCTATAAACTTAATTTTGGAAATTTACTCAACTCACGTCAGCGGTTCAGCTGCGTAGTCGAATTATTTCAATGTTAAAGATGAACGAAGAAAACCTTATTTAACTAGTGCGCAATTATCCTGCTTTGTTTTATTTGTCCGCGAATACGGATTTTAGCCCTTTCAACTTTTACCTGGGAAAAAATGCCGGAGAGATGAAACTTGGTAAAATAGTACACTTTGACATCCTAAAAAACATACTAAGTTTGCGACCCCCACCACTTTGAGCTTACGCCGCCATCTTGGAAAATCGTGGCCAATTTTTGTTTCAAAATATTTTGTGTGAAATAAATTAAATCAAATAAATATAAAGTGTCACCTTATGTGTCGTGTATTTATAAAAACTGCATGAAAGCGCTATTTTCACCTGAAATTGATGAATTATCTATTATAATTTTTATTACATTATTGGACTATTAGGATCTATTGCAATTATTTCTTTTGTAATAATAATAGTAATTATAATTGTTTCTTTTTCATTGTACAACGTTTCGAAAAATAATAGTTCCCAATGGTTCGAACGATGTGTTAAGACCCGTAAAATATTTACTTCATTATATAAATTTTGAAAGAAAAGTTTTAAAGAATTCAATTCACTTTTTTTTCTATGACGCACCCAACTGAAGTTATTACCAGAATTTTGCCACCATTTTCCAATATGGCGGCGTAAGCTCAAAGTGGTGGGGGTCGCAAACTTAGTATGTTTTTTAGGATGTCAAAATGTACCGTATTACCAAGTTTCAACACTAATGCATTTTTTCCAGGTATATTAATTTTTAAATCCCTGCTGCCAGGGGTATTTTAAGAATATTTATCAAGAGTAAAATAGGGGAAGAAATTAAAACAACAGTTAAGTAAAAACTTTAAAAGCTATTCTCAACTTTGTATCCCGTTTTTTTTTTTCAGATTGACTTCCAGTATGCTCGTCAGAATGTTAAATGCATTGCCTGACATTCTGAATTATTCCAGAAACTTTGCTCCGGCTTCCATCAATTATTCCTCTGCTCTTCTTCTCTTTTTCCAGCCCTGAATAACCTATTTTAATTTTCTTACTTCTATCTTCATCATACTTTTGTAGAAAAAGCATTTGCTGAATGATTTGTGGATAATGAGTCGGACATGAAAACGGACAACGAAAACAAAATTTGTTTAACTCTATGTTACGTTGAATGGTTCAGAAAAGTCCCACTCAGTATTTTCATGGGCTGTAAGTAATTTTAACGAACGCATATTTACGAGCATAAACAAAGTTTTATAAAATACCACATTCTAAGGGATCGTGCAGAAATTTCCTGGAACTTATATATTGTACCCCGCGTTTATTTTCTATTAAATGAAAAAATAGTTCTCTCTAGCAAACAATAAAATGATTTTCAGAAAAACCTACGAATAGTTTTAGTAAGACGCTATATTATCAAGTTCCATGAATTTGATATTACTTCTTTTAGATGTAAATATTACGACTCGTCAAATATCACGTTAACATCAAATTGTTTCTGGGATTATTAGCGAATTTCCATAGGAACAATGAGTTATTGCAGTGGCCCTTATGGTAATACCCAAGGTCGGGTGTAGCAAATGAGCACCGATCATGGTCCCCAGAACACGTTTTGGGGTGTCATTAAAATTCATATATATATATATATATATATATATGTTGTGTAGCGTTTGTAGAAACGTAAATCTAAAACTAGTAACTTTTGAATTCGCGCGCCAAGGCCAATTCATGTTGGCAACATTGTACGTTTATTAGATCAAGCCACACAACAGCTGTTCGATGCCTGCCTGCATCGTTAGCCGGTCGACCTTGCTTATTCATCCTTCTGCCGTAGCCTTGACCATGTCAGATGAAAGTGACAACACGATCAACTCTTAGTCTGAACCGAATTTATTTAAATGTAAAACTGACTTGCTAAATTTAACCATCTGTAAGCAAGTTTTATTAATATGCGTTCGTGAGTTGTTTAAAGTAATTCTTGTGAAGTGTTTTTATGGCGTTTCAAGGCAAATCTGTCCGACCTTGTCTAAGGCCTATTTCGTTACAAAACATGTCCACCGGCTAAGATATCCATCTATCTTCTACCAGGTAAAGTTCAAACCTAAATTACACACTGAGTTAGCTATAATAATATGTATTGTGTGAATTTAACTGTAACATTTATCTACACTTGCAGAGTAAATTTATGTCATAACTTAACTTCATTTTTTCATAGCCTATATTTTACATAGCCTATCTGTTTCACTTTACGTAGCCAAAAGCCTTAAAATGTTTGCATTATAAGATTTAGAAGCCTTTTTAAGCCTTATAAAGGTGTAATAGTGTGTATTCAAAGCTCTGTTTTAAATATTTCTTTGTAAGCCTATAAATTAGAATACAGTTTCTTACACGAGGTTAAATTACAGTTTCATACAGGAAAATATAATACAGTTCTATACACGAGGTTAAATTACAGTTTCATACATGAAATAGTTATGCAACTTTATACATGTTTTTAGCCATGTACTAAAACATGTGTTTTTTGTTTCTTATAGTGAACATCACTGGTTTAAGTATCACATGGGTTTAACATCCTACAAGTTTTGTCTTCTATCTTCGGAACAATAACAACCAGCTATTATGAAAACATTTCTGAGTGTTGCTAGAATTTTGAACTGTCTGTTACTTTAAAAATGATATCAAATTAATAAAGGCTTACATAGTTGAAAAAGGCTACAATAATATTTTTTATAATAATAATTGGGAAGTGCAGCTATAGCATATTTCGGACCTTAGCCCTAAGGGCTCTATATTAGAAAATTTACATACTTTTTTTATAGAGAGACGACTCATATTTTTTTTTATTAATTAATTTTTACCTAGTATTAAGTTTGGCCATAGATATAAAATTATTATCAAATCCATGGTGAATGTATTCAATTTTGTAAATTTGTAAACACTACTAGTTCGTAATTTTGTATTTTTTTATTGTAAACAGGGAGGGTTTTTCAAATTTTATTTTGGGGAGGGTTTTTCTTTTTTGAACATAATTAATTAATATATATATTGTAAATATTTTCTTCGAAAAGCAATTGTACTTAAGGGCATGTCAATTTAAGATTTTTATTATTTAAGGGCGTATAATTTTTTTGTATTTTAATTTAAAATAATATTTTAATAAACAAATTGTTTATTAAGTGAATTGTATTTGTTTGGCATTTCCTGTGAATAGCTAATTCAGGTGTTTCTTGAAAAACTTTCCAAAATAAGGTAAGGCTACAGATTATTATCCTTAGAAGGATTTATCATCTTTGTTTTTTTTATGTATGTACCACCCCATTTTTGACCCAGTACGCTTTCCATTTTGTTTGTTCCCTTTGAGGATGGTACAGTTGCAACGGTTGGGCCTTATGCAATGTGTGAAAAATTTAGTTTTGCAATAAAATGCAAAAATCAAGATTTCATAGCAGAAGTTGAGGTGCACCCTATACTTAAATAGATTAAAAGAAGACAAGTCCAGGCCAAATGTACTGAGTCAACAGATATGGACTTTTTTCCTGGAGCTTGTTTCAAGTTGTTTTAAAGACTTATGAAAAATTAGTTATTTTATATAAGAATAAGGTGTTAAATAAAATGATAAAATTGATGAATTTTATGGGTAAATGTGAAACACGGGAGGTGGAGACATTGGCCATGGAAATCACAATTTTGTAAATTAAAAAATGGTAAAGTTAGAAAGGGTTAAAGTTATAGAAAATCCTCAAATTTGATCAAGTGTAAATAAAAAAGATATTTTTGAAAAGAGTAAGAGAAGTTGAATAAAAAATGTTAAATACAAATTAAGAAATTTTTGGTATTTTAGAAGTTAGAGATAATTGTTAAAGTTTGAAGGTGAAAAAACACCTGAAAAAATGAAAAAGTAAAAATGATAAAGTAAACAAGTATTAAAGGTGTAAAAGTTTTATAAGATAAAATTTTGTAAATTGTTAATTAATTAAAATAATAGGTAAAAAGGTTCACACCTATATTTTGCTAAAAATAAGAGGAAAAAGGTGATAAAATAAATGACCTAGTATTAAGAAAGTAATAATAAAATAAAATTGCAAATCTCAAGTTAAAGTATTAATTAACAAGTAAAATTTCAAATCCAAAAGTAAATGTTAAAATAGGCAAATTTACAAGTCCCAAAAGCAAAAGAAAAATCATCGGACAGAATTGAAATTTTGGCTAGTAAAATATAAAACCATAACCAACATATAAGAAAAAAGAAAAAAGATTTTCCCTCAAAAACAGAAGAGTTTCCGCGAGGAAAAATCTCGGAAAACGCGAAGTCGCGCCGTAAGCAAACCAATCGTCGTACGACCATCACTCATGTTTGAGAAGAAAGAAAAAAGTACCAGGAATAAGACTAAGAAAACCGCAATTCTTTAAAACAAGTTCCAGAGAAACTACAGGGAATATAAATAAAACAATGGGACAATATGCCAGTAGAGGGAGTAACTGATAGCAAGATGAGACGTCAAACTAGGAAGTTAGTGGGGGTAGTAAAAACCCAAGAACTTCCGAAAAAAATACAAGTTGCATGGCGAGATGGCGAAAAAGGGATAGAAAAGCAGGGAAATAGTTGGTATCCCTGAGGCGGCAAAACAGTCGATAAAAGGAAAGTACATCGTCGGAGGCAGGAGACTTCTCGATGGGGACTTCATGATGGAATTTTTCTCTGAGTAGAGATGTGCTGGACTACGGTATAATTTTCTCTTGAGTAGAGATGTGTGTTAGAAAAAATATCTGCGATACTAAAGTAAAGCATTTTTCAAGTAGAAGCAGTGTTTTATGAAGTCAGCGGTACGAAATGTGTTAATCTAGCAGTGAACATTTTAATTAATAATAATATTATGAAATATAATATTTCAACGAACAGTTTCTATAAAAATCCATCGAACTTATATACAAATTAAATAAATGAACGGAGATAGTGTTATATCGGTTATCATTACAGACAGTGAAAAAACAGTCCAACAATTTCAGTGAATTAGGCTATAATTGGTTAATATAGCAGGTGCGTCTAAACCATAGTAAATGACGTAGTCTACGACAATTACAGGACGGATGTAATGGTGATAACTGGAACACAAAATGGACTTTGAGAAATTACTGGAATAAATAAGCGAAAACCAAACCAGGGAAGGCACTAGAAGACTTCAGGGAAATTCAAACCAGGAGAAATTCAACCAGGCAGAATCTGAAACCACAGGAGACGTTCAACTACACCAACGATAACCGGACTTCAGGGAGGCTGTATTTCCATCAACATTCCTGGGAAAGCAGTTCAGAGTCAAGGGTCGCAGTAATAAAAGGTCTGTCAAAAAAGTTACGATGTCCCCTATTAAAATATTGCCTGAGTTAAATTCAAATAATTATTGATACTGGGTTGAGATAGTTAAATTAGGTTTTTCAAAATATAAAATTATCAGTCTTGTAAATTAAATATTTAAAATCATTTTCATAATTAAATAGTTAAATAATAAATATTAACTGAAAGGATAATTAAGTATGAATAAATAATAAATGGTTCTACCTAAAAGAGGTACCCTAATAAATTGATGTAAATAGTAAATTTAGTTTAAAAAATTTATTTTTGTAGTGGAAAGAACCACAAAGAATTTTGAGTTATTTGTTGAATAAATTCTCTTTTGATTTAAAATAAAAAAATATATAAATAATTTACCTTGTTCAAGAAATTCCTATTATCTGAGTATCCTATATGATAAGTTGTTTTCAGTGTATGATCAATATCGAAGGTTCACAAAGCACAAATAATTTAATTATTCTAAGGTCAGTTCCACTGTTCTCACTCCTCAGAGATTGTTGAATAAAATTAAAATTAATTACTGAGCTGAGCATATTTAAAGTTAGTAGTAACTTCAATAACTGGAAGAAATTTAATAAAATATTTTTCATATGCATAGTTATCCTAACCAGAGTTATATCACCTAAGCTATCAAAATTAATTTGCCTTATACTTCCAGTAGGTGGTATAATCTCTTTATTTTGCGACAAAGTAGGGAAATCCTACAGACAGAAAAATTGTGCAAAGTTTGCGCGCTCTGTCGTCGCAAAGTATATATGTGTTCGCGGTCTAGCGGTCGCATTTTAAGTCCGATTTGGTTCAAATTTGGTACACATGTTGGTTGTCTACGTTGCTCGGACGAGTTCGTTAGCCAAAAAAATCCAACCACCGCAAGTACGTTTTTTGACCGGAAGTAACTATTTTTTGACATTTTTACTACGAGAATGAATTTTTTTAGAGTTTTTTCTAAAAATATTAATGTAGGATGTTATTCTGCACATTTTATTTTTTACGCGACCTTATAGCTCGCTTGGTTCCCAAAAATCGATCAAAACGTAAAATACCATAAAAGTACCCGGTTCGAAGCCAAGTGGTGCAAACTCGCGAGGCAACTAGGCGCAAACAAATTCTACTAATATATTGCGTACACACAGACAGCTGTTTAACGCCTTCGTGAGTAGACCTATTTCCCAAATTATTGGTTGAAACCCTAAAACATAGGCATATAAACTTAATTTTGGAAATTTGCTCAACTGACGTCAGCGGTCCAGCTGCGTGGTCGGATTATTATACACTTAAAAAATGCAATCCTGACTAAAATTAAGAAAGTAATATTTATTTTCTTAAAATTATTTACACTTTATACAATTTAACCTCTCGAGAAGTATCTAACCACTTCCTGTATTTGATGGTTAGGGTATAAAAAAATAAGACTTAACACAAAGTAATACCTAGGCGTAGGCCTAAAGCATTTTGATATTATTATTAGCGAATTTCCATAGGAAAAATGAGCTATTGCAGTGGCCCTTATGGTGAGACACAAGGTCGGGAGTAGCAAATGAGCACCGATCCTGGTCCCCAGAATACGTTTTGGGGTGTCATTAAAATTCATATATATATATATATGTGTGTGTGTGTGTGTGTTCGCACTCTAGCGGCCGCATTTTTAGTCCGATTTGGTCCAAATTTGGTCACGTGTTAGTTGTCTATGTGGCTCGGACGAGTTCGTTGGCCAAAAAGTCCAACAACCGGAAGTACGTTTTTTGACCGGAAGTGACTATTTTTTGAGATTTTTACTACGAGAATGAATTTTTTTTAGAGTTTTTTCTAAAAATATAAATGTATGATGTTATTCTGCACATTTTGTTTTTTTACGCGACTTTATAGCTCGCTTGGTTCCCCCAAAATCGACCAAAACATAAAATACCGTAAAAGTACCCGGTTCGAAGCCAAGTGGTGCAAACTCGCGAGGCCACTAGGCGCAAACAAATTCTACTAATATATTGCGTACACACAGACAGCTGATCAACGCCTTCGTGAGTAAACCTATTTCCCAAATTGTTAGTTGAAACCCTAAAACATAGGCCTATAACCTTAATTTTGGAAATTTGCTCAACTCACGTCAGCGGTCCAGCTGCGTGGTCGAATTATTAAATACTTAAGATTTTCTAAGAATCGAATCTTTAACGTGTCTGAAATCCGTTTGACAGCCGTTTGAGAAGTGGCAGATTGATGGAGGCTCGCGTACATGCAGTGTGAAACTGTAGCTGTATGTCCACTTCAGATTATAGAAAACATTTAAAATAAAGAAACCTTTTTTCTTTCATTTTTACTTTCTCACTATACTATGGTATAGAGAAAGTATAGTGATAGCAAAAAAATCGATGTTGAGATTTTTGTGGCAAGATCCGTTTTGGGACTCCCTGAGTCCAAAAAAGTGGTTTTTACAAAATGTCTGACTGTATGTCTGTATGGATACAAAGCTAGAGAGAAAACTATTCGATCGATTTCGAACAAATTTGCACCAAACATGTCAATTAGGCTTGTATAGAGGCACGAAAAAAGGTTTTGAAACATTTTTAAAAGCAACCAACTTTTGGGCCAAAAACCCCCAAAAAACAAGTTTTTATTTTTTTTTATTAAAAAACAGCTATAACAACTTTGATAAAATTTGACTTATTTGTAGCCCTTAATGTACCCTACCATTATGCAAAAAGCAGCATCTTTCTAAAAATGCTAGTTTAGCTAATAATAGGGGTAATAATAATAATAACAGATTTTGGGGTTTTTTGGCCTAAAAAGTGGTTGTATTCAAATTTTTTCAAAACCGTTTTTCGTTTATCAATACATGCCTAATTGATATGTTTGGTGCAAATTTGTTCCAAATCGATCAAATAGTTTTCTCTGTAGCTAATAATAATAATATTTATTATTTTAATTTAAACATGATGTTATTTAACTTCCAAGAATGAAATTATTATAATAATGGGTAATTAATTACCTTATTTTAACCGTCGAGCACTCTAAAATATATCCTTTCTGGATTACCGGTTTCATATATATTTATTACGACGTGTTCCACAACAGAGGAATGAATAATTTTTGAGGTTGATCCACCACCGAAACCGGTAATCCAGAAAGGATATATTTTAGAGTGCTCAACGGTTAAAACAAGGTAATTAATTACACATTATTATAATATTTATTAGTTACTCTCCTACTTTAATACAATTATGAAGTCACAGTGAATCTGTTTAGTAATTAAAATATGTTTGTGAGAACGTATGTGCCAGTTTCTGATACCGTTTATTTTCTTTGTACTTTTACAAATTTCACAGTTCCAATGGCATGGTGTTTGACTCTTTTGAGCATTCGCACATTGGAAGCTGCACGTTGGAGCGGAAAGACCACACGGGCTTTTATTGGAGTAATTTCAATGGAGAAAAATTTCCTCAGCTGTCATCCAGAGATCAAGGTGAAAATTACTGATCTTTTCGCGTAAATTAAAACAAGAAGAATGGGTTTAATTTGTTACTGATTAGATAAAACTGTAACAAATTAGTTTAAAATAAGTAAAAAATGTTTTTCTTTGTTCTCTTATGATTTTATCAAGTTCCTGGATAAATTCTATTTCCATGCATGTTTGTTTCTTTTTGCACAATTTAAAAAAAAAAGACTGAAGATTTTCAGGTAAATCAATTTAAATTGATGAACCAAAATACATGTTTCTTGCCACAGCAACCAACTTTGTAACAATTTTTTTTTTGTTACTCGTATTTTATATTTGACACTGCCATAGCAACCAATTAATA
>JAGFPH010001369.1:6646-16763 GCA_018207615.1 Philaenus spumarius
ATATAAAAATTAAGTAGAATTTAAAAATATAAAAATTAAGTAGAATTTAAAAAATTAATTAATTTTATTTGTGTTTTTAAATTTTTTTATAAAAATTGGTCCAACTCAAGTCAATTAAAATTTAGTTTATACGTGCTTTCTTATAGCCGTAAGGCAACGTATCGTGCTCACCATCTCTATTTCTCTTAGCACCAGTAATTCTGAATAATTTTGATTCCATCACGGTAACAACGTTTCGATCTTTCGTTCTACGGATCCTGCTCTCCTCCGTAAGAATCGTTTGGTCGGGATCTGTGACCAAACGGTGAAGTGTCTCAAAATTTACCGCCTCCGAGGTGCGAAGGTTCAGGGTCAGACCTTTAACTTTGCAAACCGTGTGTGTCTGCCCGGTCGTAGGTGACAGAACTTTGTAACCGTAGGTTTTTGGACCTCCGGAAACAAACTCTAAAATGTACGAACCGGGGCCGTAGTCAGTCAGTTCGTCAGTCATCTGTCCAAGATAGTCGCCTGTGGAAATTTTTCGACCTCCCTCCTTGAGCAGGTATATGACACTGTCAGTGTCGTAATAACAGACCATGTCACCCAGGACATCCAGGTGTTCGTACAATTTAAGTCTGGCCTAGGCTATCGTATACGCGGCTAATACGACATTAACGGTAGGGAGTATTTCACACGAGTCTTCCGTGTACTGCCAACTTACTACAACCACCTCCTGGTTAACCTCTTGGATGTTGTTTACGTCCACGGAGGGGTTGGTTATGAGTTTAAAGAGGACGGACGGTTGTCTCATGATCGCGGTTTTTGTTTGATTCTCGCGTTGGCCAAATTTTCCCCAAAAAGAATTTAACATTAATTTTGCGAGGGATCGGCGGCCCTCGTTTTTACAAATATTCCCACTGTCGAGTCGGATGCCTTCGTTTTCGTGGTACTCATCGATATATTTTTGTTTTAGGGGTTCGGTGTCACACCACAGAGGAAAATTTGAAGCCTCTTGCTTGATTTTGAGGAACTGGTTAATGAAATCAAGAAAGAGACCGTTATCTCCGGAGACTGTTTCATATTGCCAGAGTTCGTGCATATCCTCGATGACGTAACCCTTGTCCACAGCTTTCCGTATCTCGTCCATGGTCCAAGTTCCGGTCAACGTCCTCTCATCAACGGAATGGCAACAGTCTCCGGAAACCAAATTTTCTCCGCAAGTGCGACACAGGATAAACATTAATTTACTGTTCATTTTTGTTGGCAGTACGGGGTGATACAGTTGGCGAGGAGGCAGTACGGTGCATTTCAAAAGACCGTCAACGTCCATTCCTTGGACTCTGCAGTCTTGATCGCCTACGTGGATGGTGGGGTGTCCGATGGGGTATTTGCCGTACTTGCACATCCATGGGTAGAGGGAACAGACGTCGACGTACTGGATGGTCTCGCCCTGATTGCATTTCGCGTACGACTTTGTGTTTCCAGTACGCCCTCCGAAAAAGGCGTCTCGGGGGTTGAGCGGCACTGTGTTGAGAATCGGGTGGGAATCCAGGTAGGTCATTTGGGGATTCTTTTTTGACATTTTTCTATACTGGCATTCCCACATCTCGACTACTTCGTGCTTACTGGAAAGTTTGGCCATTTTGGCTCTTGTTCTCTCCAGTCTCACGTTGAGGGTGTCCGAAGAATCGTCCTCTAAGGGTTCATCACGTCCATTAGGGTAACACTTTGTACACCCATGCCAGTAACACCCATGAAACTCGTAAATACGACTGCCGTCAAAGCCATCGACTTTGGAGCCGTCGATTTTAATTTCACGACCATTACCAGCGTGTTGTATCTGCACACCCCTCTGATCGGATTCCCATATCAGCCATTTTAGGGCAACGGACGACTGGTTGTCTGCAAGCCTGTAACCGTGTTTAGGGATTATGCTGATGGTGTTTTTTTTAAGAAGTTTCTACGAAATGCTAAGTTACAGGCGCTGGCTATCGTTACAGCCTCCAAAAAAGGGTCTACTCTACACTCTTGGAGGAAAGACGCCCTGAACTTTATGCACGCTTTTGCCAAAATGTCCACATCCGAATGGCAGTACTCGAGGATTTCCTTCTGGAAGTCGAATACGTAGTCATTACGCACCTGCTCATTGTGCCAATTTTTAAACTCTTTGTGTCCTTTGTCGAACATAGAGTCGGGACAGTAGAATTCTTTTTCAGGGATCGGGCCTACGTAATTTTGATTGGCAATCGTGTTGAACAGGTGGGGGAAGTATCCTTTCTTTTTTTCCTCAGGGAGATCAAAAGCTTTCGGCAGCTTGGAAAGTGGCATGGGCATGTAGTTGAGGGAGTTGATAAATTTAACATTATCGATTTCCATCAATATGATCTTGGTGCCTCGGGTGATCATTTCGGGGGTGAATTGTGTTTCTTCAAGCACGTACTTGAGAAGAAACTGAAAATCGAAAGATTGGCCGTTATGTGCTATGACACACACCTTTTTGTACGCTTTGCGCACCTCCATGACGTATGCCATAAACTGATTGACCGGATCTTCTGTGAAAACACGAGTGCGGTCTTTACATATGTCACAAGCCCCGCTCTTGATACATAGCCAACAGTGTTGCTGGGACACGCACAGGTCATTGGCATTGTCAAGTACTTCGTCTTGACGTGTTTCCAAGTCGAAGAAAATATATAGGAAATTTTCCATCGGGGGCTTACGTGTATCGATGCGCATGTAGCATTTGTGGTCAGGGGCCAAATACTCTCTGCACATTTTGCAATACACTTCCCCGCACACGTGATCGGAGGACCATTTTTTAATAAAAACAATTTTTTGGCAGTCGGGGCACTTCCTTATGGTTCGACAGATACCTTTTAGGTGAGCCGAAAAACAATCGCGGTTTTTGAACTGCCTGTTGCAATCGACGCAGTGGATTCCGTCGTTTAGCAACACACAGGCCGGAGAACGTTTACACGCGTAACACGTACTCGTACATTTATGTTCCCCACGTTGATTGTACGGGGTGCGGCATGTTTCGCAGAAATAACTACAAGCAAAGGCCGCGGTCAAACTCGTAATTACATTGTAGTGGCCATCTTTAAAAATTAAATTTAGAGTGTAGCGCGGATTTGCTACCTCACCCTCGAAATAGATTTCACGGCCTCTGCGTCCGTAGTTGTAGACCGTAATTTTGTGCTCCGGGAGAAAATTTTGGAACTTTTCCAATTCGGGGATTCCGGCGCCTACTTCGGTGATTTCAACCCCCGCTGCCGTCATAAGCTTTTTAGCCTCTTCCGTTTGTAATTTATTCTACAATCCGCAATCTTTTTGTAGAGCGGGTTTTTCTCGCAATGGGCCTTTGCGACCACTAGTGCGCGAGGGAGACAGAGCGAATCCGTATTTTTAATTACTAGTATGCCTTTACGTCCGGAGCACTATTCTTCGAAATTGTTATACAGCCCTGGTCTAACACGACCGGTACGACCTCGTCCCTTAGGGACACTGACTTTTGTACATTTCACCGTAAAGATATCGCTAGTTCTACATGATTCTGCATTACTCTGAATTATACCGCCAAATATTTTCCACAGAATGTCAGCGTTAATGTCTTCAGCCGGTTTAAATGCAACAAACCCCGGCTCTTTGTTTTTAAAATTTAAACTAGTCAGTGTAAAACCTAAATAGTCTCCGTCAGTACAGTCTTTAGTCATGGTTTCTACAAGTTCACCCAAACCTTGTCTGACCCATGAAATTTCATCAACTCCTTCTGGCGGCGAATTGAACTTGAACGTTACGCTGTTACCTTGAATGCGAAATTGTGTTACATACGACTTAACGTCTGACACAATGTAAACTGCAGACATTTTATTAAAATGAATTTAAAATATGTAGAATTAAAATAAATAAAGTTTTGAATTTAAAATATGTAAAATTAAGATAAATAAAGCTTTGAAATTAAAATGTAAAATGTAAAAGTTTTGAATTTAAAATGTTAAAATGTA
Source organism: Philaenus spumarius (assembly GCA_018207615.1). Classification (NCBI taxonomy): domain Eukaryota; kingdom Metazoa; phylum Arthropoda; class Insecta; order Hemiptera; family Aphrophoridae; genus Philaenus; species Philaenus spumarius. The sequence continues at coordinate 10,630 of JAGFPH010001369.1, forward strand.
AAAGTTTAAAATATATAAAGTTTAAAATATAAATAGTTTTGAAATTATTATAAAAAAGTAAAATGTATGGACCAATTAATATTAAAACACAGATAAAACTATAAATGTATAAATAATATTTAAACAATTAGCACAAATTATGAACACTTATAATTCACAGAGAGAAAATTAACATATGTTCACTTACCGAATGCACAAATAAGATAAAGCCAAGCTGTGTTCGCTGGTAGAACAACGGATGCAAATTTGCAAGCAACGCATTCTTGCACGTGTAAGCCTCTGCTTAGGTTTTATATTTCAATACTTTAGCATGACCACTGTCAATAAAGATCCAGTGGTCATTGTCATATAAGTTGGTGGGTACCTGTCTACACGAAGGCGCTGAATAGTTGTCTAAATGTACATCTAATAATACCCGCTGCATGCTAACGTGCACTTTATCCATTGCGTGCTAACACGCACTTTATATTAATAACCGTTGCGTGCCAACGCGCACTTTATCCATTGCGTGCTAACGCGCACTTTATATTATTAATAACCGGATTGTTGGGAAATTTGTCTACACACGAAGGCGCTGAAGAGCTGCCTAAGTGTACATCTATTAATAACCGTTGCGTGCCAACGCGCACTTTATCCATTGCGTGCTAACGCGCACTTTATATTAATAACCGTATTGTTGGGAAATTTGTCTACACACGAAGGCGCTGAATAGCTGCCTAAGTGTACATCTATTAATAACCGTTGCGTGCCAACGCGCACTTTATCCATTGCGTGCTAACGCGCACTTTATATTAATAACCGTATTGCTGGGAAATCTGTCTATACAGGCGCTGAATAGCTGCATATGTACGCTGTAACCGATGCGTGAGTTTACAAAATTAAGTTTATATGATTTCAACCAACTATTTAGGGAATCTAATGTTGAATACAGGAAGGCGCTGAATAGCTGACTATACAATAAATAGCATCCGTTGCGAGCTCTTTTGTCGTCTTTTATTACAACTCCCGTACCGATCGTTAGACTTAGTGCGTTTTGCAAGGATGCGGGAGAGCCTAATTTTGGCCGAAATTTTATTTCGCCTAAGTACGAATTTCGGGGGTTTCGCCTAAGCCTTACGTTCGGTTAATTACGGTTTGCAAGTCTGAATTTCTCTAAGTCCGATTCGGGTTTACTCGGGGGCATTCGGTAGTGATCGGGTTTATATAATGCACTTTATACTATATCCCGACGACACTATAACAATTTAAAGCTAATAATTTCTCTAAGTGACCTTCGGTCGGATTCGGGAACGATCGGTAATGTTTGGGTTGTTATAATACAATGTATACTATATCCCGACGACACTATAACACCGTGCACCTGATGCAAGGTTGCTGACGGATGGTAAACTTATATACTTCACAAAACAGTACATTCTCAACAGAGTCGGCGTAGCTTAACCGCTAGCGCTGCGGACTCGGTCATGGTGATACCCGGTTCGACTCTCGGAGACACCCAAACTTTTTTCAAAGCAAAAAATTAAATTAAATTAAATATTAATTACTACAAAACAAGATGGCTGCCAAAAAAAAAAAGATATCGGTTAAAAATGTCCCAAAATTTCAAAAATTCCCAAAAATCCAAAAATCCCAAAAAATGTTAGGTTAGGTTAGGACCCCCCAAAAAAAAACCCCAAAATACAAAAATTCCAAAAAATGTTAGGTTAGGTTAGAACCCCCCAAAAAAACCCCAAAATCCAAAAAAATGTTAGGTTAGGTTAGGACCCAAAAAAAAAGGGGGCGTGGCTTAGGTTAGGAACCAAAAAGACCCAAAAAAAACACCCCAAAAAAAGGGGGCGTGGCCCAAGGTCAATGACCTTCCCCCACTCCATTTTACGCCAGATCACCCGGAACTCTACTAATATGTAATTACAGTAACAGAAACACATCAGTATCGGTCTAAGAAGTTAGAGGTTGGGGAATTAATATATATTTTACAGGTAGGTAAACTGTAGGTTATACGTGCTTTAGATGGTTAGTTTTAATATCCGTAAATTTTCTCACTTACAAATTTATTAATTTTCCGGAGATAACAAACAAAGTTTAGAGTTTGTGAAACAGATTTATTTAATTTAACTTAAGAACTGTACTTACGTCTTTCTAAATTCAGTTCCAGGTATGCAAAATGTTGGGTGGGTAAATGAGAAACGATTTATTTCAAATATTTATTTGAATTATTTTTTCAATTTCAGAAGGGTATCTGAAGCATCGGAGAATATACAGAATGTGCATATACACTAATTCTGATACCTGACTGAAATCGACTAAACTTGAAGAAATAATTAAAATCATTACTTCCCTAAAAACTTGCATTAAAATTAGCATTACGTTTAAATCCGATTTTACAAATTTAAAAAAAATAATGATGAATATTATTTAGAGACAAGCGGCCCACGTACCCGTGTTACCACGGGTAAAACATTTAAAAAAGTTAAAGTAAAGAAAAGTTAAGGCGAAATTGTTTAGTAAAAATGTTCAAATTTGCTCATCCACAGCCTTATATATAACCTATTACTGTAAGACTTTGATGTAAAGGCATCAAACAATATGTAAACAATCTGAAGAAAAAACCGTAAAATAAGATCTTGCACAAAACAAAAAAGAAATATAATGTAAAATTAAGTGAAACTTGCTAACATTTACAGTGTAAGGATAAGACACTTAGTTTAAACACACTTAAATGTATTTAATTTCCAACAGCTGATACATTTGATTTTATTTCCAACAGCTGATAAATTTGTTATTTATTTACAATTAATCGTTAACTTTTTATATTATATTGAAATCGTTTCAATATGGAAATTTCTGAAACTTCAGAAACCTATATCTAAGAAACCACTTGACTTATATACTTGAAACTTCGGTTTTAGCAGTTTCTCACTAAGGCCTATGATTGTGTAAAATTTGAAGAACCTAGCCTATACATTTTTCGAGTTGAAAAATCAAACGGACAGACTTAGCGTTTTATTAGTATGATAAGAAATATGAGGCGTAAATATTCTACTTGATTGTAGTTAGTTTATACGTTCCGGTTTAGTGTGACGCGACTTTAGGGTCACAGGTCAATAACCAATCACTAAAGTTATGTTACCATGGAAACTAAAAGCCGCTTAACCACCTTACATTTACAGATCTGCTGATTTTAGGAAGTGGGTTTGGAGATGTGTATTACATCAATTCGGGGTATTATATAATGTGAAATGTTAGTCACTTTGTTAAATAAACCTTACAACACTTTTCCATTACAGTAACTTGTGTCAATACAGGTTGTTAAATCACTCAGTGAATTAGCCTACTTATAACAAATATAATTAATTACATTGAACTTTCCTTAAAATTTACTCTAAACAATTGAAGTTTCAGCAAACATGAGTATTTTACAGTATGTGGGTTTTAGCAACTCGATCATACTGGACGCTGACTAGGCCACTTGCGTTATACGAAGTCTTTCTGAACTTTGTACGAACATGTAAGACATTATTTCTATGACAAAAGCAAATCTAAATATCATATTGAAATCGACTGAAAGTCCCCAGTTACTCACGCATTCGATATTTGGTTTTATATTACACTAACTGGCCCGACCCGGCTTTGCACGGATAGACAAATCAAAGTTAAATGTATATTAACAAAAAATATATTGTATCAATAAATATATTACACTATGTATTTCTTATGGGGATTTTTAGTAACTTTAAGCCCCCCAAACTTCCCCTAAAATTTCGATTAAAAAAAACTCTTTCTTAGCATGCACTTAGGGCCCTAGAGGAAGCTACATAATACATTTCATTCCAATCTGTTCGGTGTTTCTTTTTAGTAACTTTGACTCCCAAACCCCCCTAAAATTTCGAATTTTTTTAAACCCTTGCTTAGCGAGTATCTATGGCCCTAGAGGAAGCTGTATACCAAATTTCATTCCAATCCGTTCAATAGGTTTTGAGAAATCGTGATTTAGTAACTTTAACCCCAACAAAACCCCCTAAAATTTCAAATTTTCGGAAACCCTTTCTTAGTGCGCGTCTAGAGCCTATAAAGAGTATTAGTGCCAAATTTCATGTTTGTAGGCCTCATGGTTTTGGAAAAACTGTGATAAGTAAATGAGTCAATGTTATTTTACTTTTATAAGTATAGATAAGTGTGTCAATGAAACCCTACAATGACATAAATAAATATTGAGCTTGACTTGTGAGAAGATATACTTGATAGAATAAACTTAGAATCAAAATCTCTTAACTAATACGTTTATTAACTCAAAAGCGTTTCAACGACAAACTTGTTATAGTTTGACTACTGTAGCTCGTGCATCACTGAAGATGGCGACTTTGTCGTTGAAACGCGTTTGAGTTAATAAACGTATTAGTTGTGAGATTTTGTGTTCTAAGTTTACTCCTACAATGACAGTTTAAAGGAATTGCTCAAAATGTCTTCCTCCTACACGGCTTCAAGCTGTGGAACATTTTTCAATGAATTTCAAATATTTGCATTCTCTTCTTGAATAATGATCCCAGCTTTTACTATTTATCCACTAATTCCATATAATTTTCTACTAGGGTCGAGTACACAATGTCCTGTAACCGCCCCAATTGTAAAAGTCCATCGGTGTCATGACTGGGCACCTTGGTAAAAATGGGGACGGTCTTTTATTTATTATGAGAAGAAAAAATACCAATTATTTATTTTTAATCTATATAAATAATTGTGCTTTAAAAGTAAATAAGTGTAACATTTTATATTACCACTTGATATTCATTATTGGTCAATAGAATATTAGTTTAATATTTACATTCGATTGAATTCTTTAACTGAATTAATTTTCATCTTGTAAGTTAAACGAAATTAATAAAACGTTTCAGTAATGTGTTCATTTATACCCAGTTCAAGAGTATACCATTTATACCCTCAGTTAAGCTTATCAATTTAATTGATTCGGATAGTTTTATTGTGATGATAAATTAAAGATGTTACTTGTAAAGCCATAAAGTCAATTTATTTATCAAAATAAAGAACAATGTTCAATCTGTAGCCCAATATTTCAATAAAAGCTATCAATAATCTACAACCGTAACTTAAAACTTATTAAAATGTTTGTATAGTTGAGTAATTGTCAACCATTATTGATTTACATTTTAAAAAGCATACATTACCATAGTGACTTTAAATTATTTTTATTAATTGTTTTAAACATAATGCATTAATATAGGATACAGTACTACTTTATTTAACAGATAGTACCTACAACATATATTTTTCTGCTTCTAGGTTTCTTTAGACTGCAAGCCTCTTTCTTACACAACAACCAAATTATTTTTGTTTCTCTGTCCTAAACCTATAAGTATGCTACTACTACACAATTACTGATAACTTCGAAAAATGTATTCATTCAATTGAACTAAACTTGTATTAATACATATATTTTATCAAAAATATATTATTTATTTTTATTAATATTAGGTTTACTTTATAACGAATAAAATTTGGTACTCTAAAGTAGTTTGATCAGTATTTTACTACAAGCACCAAGACTACATTTTATCTTTTTGTCGTTTTACATCGTTTGCTTCAGACAAATGTATTTAGAAAATATATGTGCATTTTTTACCAATTGACTTTTTTAAAACTATTATAATAAGACTTAAGTTCCAAACAAATTTTAATTAAATCTAATTTTTGATAAATTTTATTCAAGACTAGCTGGAACGATCCGGCTTTGCACGGATAGACAAGTCAAAGTTAAATGTATATTAACAAAACATATATTATATCAATAAATATAAATTACACTATTATTTCTTATAGAGATTTTTAGTAACTTTTACCCCCCAAACCTTCCCTAAAATTTCGAACTTTTTTTACAATTTCTTAGCGAGCACCTAGGGCCCAAGAGGAAACTACATACAAAATTGCATTCCAATCCGATCGGTGGTTTTTTTAAAAGTAACTTTGACCCCCAAAACCCTCTTAAAATTTCGAATTGTTTGAAACCCTTTCTTAGCGATCACCTACGGCCCTAGAGGAAGCTACATACCAAATTTCATTCCAATCCGTTCGATGGTTTTAGAGAAATCGTGATTCTGTAACTTTGACCCCCCCCCCCC
>JAGFPH010001369.1:40768-70916 GCA_018207615.1 Philaenus spumarius
TTAATTTCCATTGATAAACCTATAGGTTTCTGCTTATATTTATCATAAATCAGTAGAATCTGATAATTACAACGCTTCAATTATTTTCGACTGTAATTTTGTGACCGGAGTAGAATCAATATCCACACAGGACAAAATAAAATACCATTTCCAGATTACGTATATCAAGAGAAAGAACGGCTGTAAAATATAAAATTGTATAAGACTCTTACTAAGTCATCAAGTCGTACCAGTTAAATCGACAGTTTCAAGGTGAAGATCCTATCTAACCTTTCCCAAGTTATATTGGTTTCATTTTGTTTTAGAGACATATGATTGAACTTAAAATCTGAAAATCCAAACATAAAAATGTTGGCAAAGAAATGATAATTTCCTTAACTTCTTTATCAAGCTGGTTTGGTTCATGAACCTTCACAAATGATGAATTGTATCCACGGCTAACTCAAAATATATTATTTTTAGACTGAAATAGTGAGCGATCAATGAGTATCTTGCAAAAACATTGCTATCAATAGTTCAGTAAACCACGTCCTTCAGAAAATTCACTGATTGTTTTGACTTCTGGTGTTACATGACTTGAGTCTAATTTACAGCTTCTCCATAGTTTCTTAAAATTATATAATGCATATATGTATTTAAACATTCGCATTTTCTTGTCTAAGATCTAAAGAATACCAATTTTAAAACAACGACTATCCAAACATTAGAGGATTGAAATGCAGTAAATTAACTATCATATACTTTATTTTAGTATATAAATAACTTATGTGTAATTTTCTAATAAGTTATAATACTTTTCGACAACGTTATCAACATTCATTTTTAAATTGTGATTTTTTTCAAATTGCAAATAGAAAATACAACTTAATTAATAACATGTGCATACGCTTTTTATTTCTTTCAAACAATACATTTCTTTCTAGTTGTATTGCTAATTATTATTATTATTAGGGGGATGTGTGACCTGCCACCAGGACCCACTGCACCTAAACCATGAGGTCCTCTGTGCCCATGTCCAGGCAGCAGTTCACATCAAACCCGCACTTTTCGTGAAACGAAGAAGTCCCGGGGACCTTCCTCTCGTATATAACTGGTGTCAGGGTATCCTTGTCCCAGATATTTCTGTCTCAGTTATGCCATGGCATTACATTCGTTTAATACATGGAAGGAAGTTTCAACTTTCTCTCCACACCTTCGACCTACTGGGTTGTTCTCTAGCCCCATCAAGTGGAGCTGCCTCTTCAGAGAATTGTGTCCGTCTGTAGACCGACCAACAACCTCACTTCCAGCTTGCCAAGACCCAGCAGTGTTCTGCTTAGATGTCCATCCAGGCCATCAATGAAATCGTGCGCCTGTCTCTGACCTCCCACCGTCTCTCTCCGTCTGTGAAAGTGTTCTGATTGAACATGTTTTCTTGCACTTTCTTTCCCATATCCTCTTGATATTCCTATCATCGGTTCTGGGCCCATCATTGGAGTTTCAGCTGCTTCTTTAGCCATTTAGCCAGTTTGTCTGCGCTATTTCATGGCCAGGGACCCAAACCCGTCCTACTTTCCTACTGCTCGACCGCTGATCCAGCAGTAACTGGCATTCCCTGATTCCCAGACGAACTTTGACGTTGTTCTTGGCCTTTTTGGTCGCCTGACTATAAGAACATATCGTAACATCTGTACTCATGCTTTCTGAGCCCAGTATGTATTGCGTATACCTCCGTTTGGAAGACCGGGCCGTAGAGTATACAGACCCCCGCGACGCCGAGTATCTTTTCTTTGTGTACGGTCCTTTGTACATGTACATTCCGGTTCCCGTACCTTTGTCTGTTTTTGAACCGTCCATTGTATGTGTGTTTTTGAAACAGATTTGTATGTCTAAGATCTACCGGTTTCAGTTGTATTGCTTAATGTTACGATTTAAATTTGCAACAACCAATAACAATACACGCAAAAAGGATTGCGTACAATTAGTTCTTATTCTTTTAAATATTTCACAAATATATTTATTGATTCGAGTTTTCAGTAACATATTACGGTACTCGTGTCTATTATTTACTTGTAATAATTGAGAAGTTATTAGTTTATAAACAACAAAGACGTGCTAGGTAGACGATAGGACAAGCTGCCAATGTTACCTATGTAAGGCTAGGGTCGAGCGATCTTTCTCAATTTTGTTTCACAAAATTATTGTGTGTTTTTCATTAAGGGGAGTATGAAGTGCCTTTTAACGCAATGTTAAATTTGCAATATTTAGGTACACTTTTACCTAAAATGATGAAGATATCCTGTTCATACTTTCAAGTTTGTATAAATAGGTGTTCCTACGTATTAGTTTGCAATAATATTAAACGAAAAAGATTTTAAGTTTTATTTACATTACTAATAAAACATAAAAACCTTATATATACTTTTTTTAAAGTTAATTTACCTTGAAATGACATAAACTGTGGTATACGATACTTACCTACTTGTACTGTACAGCTGAACAAAATTTCAAGTTTTAATCTTTAACAGTGCGTGAATTATGTGTACCTAAACAGGAAAAAAGTATAAATTCAATAAACGAGATTTAAAGTATATTAGACGTATTCACTGTTTTCAGCTGTTGTAAAAATAAGAATGTAAGAAGTGCTGCCAACATTGAAATATATAATAGCATAAGAAAATATAGATTTGTATACCATATTATATGAAATAATAGCCTATATGTAAGCAACTCTTCGTGGCCTACTTACAGGATATAGGAGTGCAAGCCTTTTTATAAAAATAAATTTTTCAATCAAAGTAACCTCAAATAACTAAGTATTATACATCGAAATGTTCACAACAAAATTTAAAATAATTTTTAATAAAAAAATAAAATATATTTTTGTAGGAAATTCATGTCATAGGCTTACTCCCCTTACGTACACTATCTTCTTAAACTTATAATCATTGTTTTACAGGTGTGTATTATAAAAACATGATGCATACGTTTATATAAGTTACATTTTTATATTAGTTTCAGAGAAAATACAAACTAGAGTAGAGCACTTTATGAAGGTAGATTTTTACCTATGGTAATATGATAATATAGTATTAAAACGTATTTGTTGGATTTAACTGTTATGGTGCTCTCTTTAATTTAATTTAGTTTTGTTATTTAAGTTAATATCTAAACAATATAACAAATATATTACGAAAAACGTAATATATATTTCTGAATTTTAGGAATTAACTTAATTACTTCTGAAATCGAATTAATGTACATACCAATATATTGTCTGTATATCAAATTATAACTTATTGAACATTATTATTATTTATTAACTAAACCTCAAGAAAAACAGCCTCAAAAGAATTGCAAAACATCAGTCGAACTACAACACCGTGTAATAAATACAAGTTTAAAACACATGCCCAATAGAAGTACAAGTTGCAGAGAACACCAACTTTAGTTGTCTTCGTTTGTATTAATTTGAATTACTAAAACATTTCCAGTTGTAAGAACAACAAAGGTGAAATTAGGAAATACTGGTAATGAAAGTTATAATCAACGTTTATTATCTGATAACAAATTTGCAATTAATTCCATCTTTCAAATAAACAATAGTTTAGTAAGTGTCCAACCAAAATGAATTGAATAATAAAGAAAAATACCGATACAAACCACAAGAAACCCCTTATAACCAATTTAGGTAGTATATTGATCTTTGTTTTTGGTGAGAAAATAATTTCAACAAACAGAAATGTAATACTCCAAAATTTTAAACAAGATTAATTTTATCAGAGAGGTATAGTTTTGAAATAAAGTTTTTTCATAATGCTAATTCCATTCTACACTCATTTTTCATTTTTATTTAATAATTTCTACGAAGGAAATGATACACTTTAATTACTTACTGACGTATGAGTATTCGTCATTTTACTAAACAATATATTGCATAAACACTTCAGAAAATGTATACACTGTAATCATAGTTTCAGTTTTCTATTAAACCATCTTTCTATTTTGATTTAGATACCATGTTCATGTAAGCTTGAAAAAAATTTTATATTACTCGACCACTAATTTTAAACGGTATCGCTACTAGTACTTTTGAAACAAGAACAATATTTTAGATAACATAATATATTCACAAAATAACTTAAAGAAACACAAAACATGATTAATGTGAGATAAAATGTATGAATAGATGGTAGTATTAAATATGTTCTATTTGTTTTAATAAATATAATATTATTAAAACTTGTTCCAGCAAATAAAATGTAATTATTATTTAACAATAATTGGAAACCGTTAAGAAGTAAAAAGTTAGTGTAAATCTTGGTTAAGTGGATTTCAATAATAATGGGATAAAAGAATATAAATATTAATGTCTGGTAAGGCTAGAAGTATAATGATATTCTTCTTGTAATGAATAACAGTTATACAGTGCCAAGCTAGCAGTTTCATGTTAGTGGTTTACAATTTTACTGCTAATTGGGATGGAATGATATTTGCTTTCGTTATGCAAACTTGAAATTAAACGAAACTGTGCGGAAGAATATAAAAGAAAAATGATATCAATTCGTTATATTTTGTAATTTTATCGCTTCATAAACGTTTGTTTTTAATTGGATTGTAATATTTTTAGTCTTTTCATACTTTTAAAATATTTATTTAAATAAGTATAACAAGTTTGTCCTTCTGTGTGACTTTTTGTAATTCAAGTAGCTTACTTACTTTTCATAGATTGTGGATAGACATGTTTCGGAACTCGCTTCATCTTCAGATTATCTCTCCTTTGAGGTCGTTAGTACATTAAAATAAATAACGGTACAAAATAACACATATATACTCGCACAATAACACAAATAATACTAGCAAAAGTACAGACCATCAAATTCTTTAACTAATGTGCTTATATATCAATCATTTACTTATATATGATACTAAACCAATTTATTTTTTATTATTAGTGAAGTTTTACTTTGCATGAAACTATATATTTAGGAATTGATCATTATTTATAACTCTGGGAAACATTAAAATTGTTGAATGACAAAATGTGTAACCAGATATATTACCAAACAAAGAGGACGTATTCTTGAGATATATAAATTCATTTTTGTTAATACCTCTACATAACCCTTTTTATAAAGATCTTTGTTTTTCTAAAATGGTTTATAAGAGGAGTATAAATATTTCGCAAAAAAGTACAAAATTACCATGCATTCCATAATCTCTTTTATTTGTATTACTTGAAAAACATATTCTCATATTAATTTCTATAATATTTAACTACGAGCATTTTAACAAAAATTATTGTTCGAAAACCTCTTAATAGAACGAAGTTTGTGATTGGAAATATAGAATAAGTGTTCACTGATTTTTTGTATATAAATGTTTATAGATTGTTTGACATAAATGTTAAGCATTTATCGTGCTCTGTAAATTAAGTACAATAATTTGATTGGCGTAATACATACAAATTTTTCAAATTTATTTATTATACTCTGAAAATTCGAGTATGTGTAATGTTGCATTAAATTAGTACAACTACCAACTCTAAAAGTTTGTAAAAAATGTTTAAACAAATTTAGAATAAACATTGTAAGCTGCAATTACTGAAATAATGTTTTTAAATAAAACATATTACTTCCACATTAGAAGATAAAATATCAAACAACTAATTTAATGTCGTTATTACATGTTTCTAATATTTTATAGCTGTAGCTTAAACTAGTATCTCCCTGTATGTTTTGAGGTTAATTAGACATAAACTTTGAAAGTAAGAATCAAAACATAAAATAATTCTTATTTTTTATATTTAGTAATACTTATATTAATAGAGTTTTTTCGTATATTGGTTTTATTTTCTATTAAAACTTTTGTTAATGTAATGTTGTTTTTAATACGTGCGTTTAACATTGACTTGTAGCAGAGTAAAACATATCCAATAACGGTGGGTTTGGTAATTGTTTCATAATAATTACATAGTTAGCCTAAACCGTATTATTGCTGTTACAATAGTTTCATCTACGGATAGTTTCGTTTTTTTTTTTCGTTTTTCTTGATAAGTTTAGATATAGAATTTAAGGTAAAAACAGTTGGTACTTGGTGAAACTCCATAATAGGGATAGAAATAACCAAATGGTAAAATTTCACAATTTTAATTTATTACTGAGCAACATATGTTTCGCCGTTAGGCATCATCAGGCTACTTAATTGAAATACAGCAAGTATCATAAAACTAAAATTCAAACAAAAGAAGAAGGAGTGGGAGTGACAATGGAACTGACCAGGATGGGCAAATGGAATGGCATAGGTAAAAAAGTGTGGTTGCATAATGGGTTTTAACAAGGGGGATGAATAGAGACAAATTTGGCCATTTAAGTTAGAAGTATGATTTTTTTAAACAGATCTATTACTTTCCAGACATTCTAGATTATTAATTTAATCTCCTACTTTTTTCTTCCATATTATGTAATAACTTTACATTTATTTTTGGGTTAAATGTACGTCAAGTTTCCAATAAATGATTGGCAAAATTAAAATTAGATTTACCATACTTCCAGCTACTAATGTGTTATTTAATTCTAGTATTAATGGACCTACCTGATTGTCCTACATATTCACAACTACAATCTCCACATGAAATTTCGTATACTCCACTATTATCTAATCTTTTCCTTTTGTCTTTGTTATTGCCAATTAATCTCCTTACATTATTAGAACAGTAAAAGGCTGGTTTATATTTACTCCTATCTATTATTACATTACTGATTTTATAACTCACATTGTTGATAAATTTGTTTCTACAATATTTCATTTTCTCAAAACTATTACAATTAATAGTATACAAAGAACATTTTTGCAGCAAAAATTTGACCTAATATGACAATGATATAGTTTTATTATGATAATATATTTTTACAATAACGGTTTGCAAATGTACGTGTGTTGTATTAGGTGATTTAAATTCCGTGATTTATTAACTGCGTATTTTGTATCGACATAATGATTCCCTATTAACGTTTAACGCGATTAATAAATTGCTATTAACGTGATTTTATATTTACAGTTTAAATGATTGTGGCGAGCATTTCAAGTGGGAATATATTACCTAGAAAAAAATCTGGCAACTCTCCTACATTATAATAAAGTGCTTTGGGTTTGGGGTTTCCATGACAACGCACATTGCGTGGTTAGTTATTGACTTGACCTTTGGATGCGCTTAACCAACAGCATTACATTTTATAAACATATAGATCATTTGCCCCTTTAATAATACTGTTTATGCAACAACTAATTTAAAACATGAGAATTAGTATTATTAAAATTTAACTAGATTGCTTTACAAAAGTAATTACGCGAACTATTTAAACCAATTGTGTCCTTTGAATTTGAAACTATGTATGGATCACCAAGGTAAATACAAACCACAGCTTCTTTACTCGTATAAATTCAGCAGTAAAACTAATTCGACCACGCAGCTGAACCGCTGATCAAATTTCCAAAATTAAGTTTATAGGCCTATGTTTTAGGGTTTCAACCAACAATTTTGGAGATAGGACTACTCACGACGGTGCTGAATAGCTGAAAAATGCTTCGCACGCCATTCCGCATATTGGGAGTATCTTCAATACACAAAGTATTACGTGCTTCGCACGCCATTCTGCTTATTAGGAGTATCTTCAATATAAAAAGCATTGCGTGCTTCGCACGCCATTCCGCTTATAAAGATTATTTTCCAATACACGGTGCCTTGAGAGCTTCGCACGTTAACCCCCGTATTGTTAGTATCTTCAATACACAATGCCAACCCAGCGGTAAAATAAACCAAATGGCTTCGGACCGGGTACTTTTATGGTATTTTACGTTTTGATCGATTTTTGGGGAACCAAGCGAGCTATAAGGTCGCGTGAAAAAAAATGTGCAGTATAACATCCTACATACGTACATTTTTGTAGAAAAAACTCTAAAAAACATTTATTCTCGTAGAAAAAATCTCAAAAAATAGTTACTTCCGGTCAAAGAACGTGCTTCCGGTTGTTAGATTTTTTTGGCTAACGAACTCGTCCGAGCGTCGTAGACAACCAACATGTGTATCAAATTCTAACCAAATCGGACTTAAAATGCGTCCGCTAGAGTGCGCACACATACATACATAAATATTTACATATTTATATATATATGATTTTTATAACACCCCAAAACGTGTTCTGGGGACCATAATCGGTGCTCATTTGCTACTGCCGACCTTGGGTCTTACCAAAAGGGCCACTGCACAGCTCATTTTTCCTATGGAATTCACTAATAATGTTTATTTGTGCTAACTTTAAATAAGTTTTTGCTTACTGTTTGTTTATAGAGGTTTATGTACTACAATTTCTCCAACACTTTAGCGCTTAACTTATCACAATAATTTTAAACTAACTTCCACTAATGAAAATACTAAATAATCTACTCTGGGTTGTTTTAATTACCTGAATTAAACATTACTTTAGCAAAACGTTCATAATTATGGCAAAATAATAAAAGTGGGTTAAATATACAACTGACGGAATTGTTTGATAAACCAGTGTTATCTAATTAATGTAGTCAACATACCCTTTTCTATTCGCTGTTTCTAGATATGATACTATAGCAATGTATTAGTATTTTAAAGAATTAAATTAATACTATACCGAACTATAAAACAGTAGTTTTCGTTGCACTATACACAATTTACTACTTGAGTTTCTAATAAATTAACAACTATAAATAGAAAACTATTTTAGAATTAAAATAATGTTTTACGCTGTCAACAAATGTGGTAAGTAAATTTATTGAAAGAAAAATAACTCTCAGTTAATAAAACAAAAAGTTAACGTTCTTCGAGTTCTTAAGAACAGAATAAAAAATTTCCCTTAGGAAAATTACTATTACCCATAATTGAAATTTATTTTGTGATTTTTGTATAATACTAAAATTATCCCATAATTCCGTAAACTTTAGTTTTGAATGAACACGTTATGCCACTATAACGTTTAATATAAAACTATATCAAGAATTCAAAGAATAACATAAATGTCTTGTTTCTTATTTATTTGTTCATATTAGGTAGTTCTGTTATAATAAATAAAATATTTTTTAAATTATTATAACATTCTCAGTAGTGTCTATCTTTATAATATTTAATATCTTTACTTTGTGGTTTTAGTTTTAAATATGAGTCCAAATAGTTTAGTATTTTAATGAAATTTAAAAAAATTTGAGATATTTAATTTGAAATTTAAATACTACAAATCTCTTTCTGTTGGGAACTGTATTTAATTTTTATTTTACATATATTTTTTATTAGTATTTTATACAATGATCCCACACATTTATGTAACACCTTTCAAACTATTTTAACCGTAGGATAATGTATTGGAGTTAGAATGACGCAGTTTTATTCGGTAGACTAATTATTGCAATGTGTTATCAACAGAATGAAGAAGAATTTTGAGTCAAACGTACTACTTCATTTTCTATCAAGATTTGAAGCATCACAGTCCCGCCAAATGAATTGTAAACACTGATATACTAAAAGTTTGTTGCTTAACAAAAAAGAAAGTGTTTTTAAAGTGTCAAAACTTTCAACTATTTAAATGTACGTCAAAGTTCGTAAATGTGTTGTTTAAAAGAGGAGACGAACTATATAATATTCCTGAAAAGGCACATTACAATGGCTGAATAAAAAACCGAAACGGCCGTAGTGCAATTAAATTTTACAATCAAACAAATAGAATTTTAGTTCAAACGTGAGGTAATTCTTTATATTATAATTTTAAAACGCTCCATAAGGTAAAGATTAATTCAACTTTTTATTCAAATTCAATGTCTATTAGATTATCTATTTGGTGCGAAAATAATAAACTTCAGCTAAAATATAAAAAAAATTGTTGCGTCATGTCATATTATAGAGAGTTACAGCCTTTAATTAGCAATTATAACGTTGATTTGCTGTTATTGATTAGAGTTACTAACTTTAAGGGGGGTTCTTATGTCCCAATACTTATTGCTCCCAAATCAATTTCGTAAATTTTATTTTTTTTATTTTCTAAGATGAATTAGTAAAAATAAAATTTACGAAATCGATTTGGAATATTTTTTTAGGTCAAGCACTTTGAAATAAACATTTTTTGTGTCTAGAAATTTTTTCTAAAAATTCTTCCTTTTCGAGATATTATCAACTTTATGTCAATTTATTTCAACACGTTTAGGGCCGCCATTTTGGTTAGAGTGGACCTTTCGAAGTCCGGTTTGCGGCGATGTGTTCTACTAACTAAGGCCTTTAATTTGATACCAAACTCGACCTATAATGATATTTAAGAATTTTGTCTGACTCCTCGTGGGCAGTCCCCCTCAAGGGATAAAAAAGTGATAATACCTTAAAAGAGTAGACATTTATGGCTATTATTGATATACCAAGTCTCATTACTTTATCTATAATGGTAAAAAAATATATTACACCGTTCAGGGACTTTTCAATCACACTGTATAAGAAAATATTATTATTACACATAGTAGTCCAAATTATTATACACAGGATACCTTTTAGAAATCTAAAATATCTCAACTCTTTTCCGAAATACGAGCGATTGAAAATTTTAACATCGACTTTAAAATCGAACCGATTCTGACCATTTTAGTAAATTTGATTTTAAAAAAGTACAAGTTTCACGCAGATGGTTTATAACTCAGGAACTATAATTTCCGATTTTATTTTTTTAAACGAATATGGGTTCAGAATGAAATTATGAAAAATCATAATAGTGTTATAAATATAAAATAATATTTGGAATTTTTATACCGAATTTAAAGGAAAACAATTTCTATTTACCGCGCTACCGTAAGACTTTGTTATACGCTAGTAACTCTAATATTTCTTATCCGATCTTTATGCAATTTTAATACGTCATTTATATCGCCATTTAGAACATCTGTTTAAAATTTGAACCAAATTGGTTCTTAAATATAGAATTTTGAAAAAACGGTAATAAAGAAAATATATTAGTCATTATATAGGCTACGTTATATTGATTGGTAAAACAATAATTATTATCCGTACATATTAATAGCAATTAATAATCTATACTAAATTTTATCAGAAATCCGATTCTGTTTTAAAAATTAATTTGCGAAAATCCGTTCTTCATATATAAACATATTTCTATTGCAGTGTATCGGTTTTTAAACTCTTCGATAAATAATTCTTACGCAATCCTATATTTATAAACTGATTTCATTAAAGTTTGATATATTGGTCGTTTATAATTATATAAACAAGGAATTCAAATTTTATATAGATCAGATAATAAATACTAGAATTACTAGCGTATAATAAAGTTTGGTAAACATCGTGGTAAATTTTAAATATTCTTTTCTCTTAGATTCGCAATAAAACTCGTAATCATTATTCTATACTTATAATAATACCTATGTCTTATTCATAATTTCATTCTTAATATATATGTACAACGGATTTTTATTATTTTCATAATATAAAATGTGCTACTTAGCCTCTTTAGGATGTAGATAACATATTTAAATTCATTAGTTTAGTTTGTACTATAAAATAACGATATACCAGTAGACATTCAAAGATACATAAAACTAAATAGAAACACAGATCAGCATATCATATTATGGTCATCTCTTTTAATTCTCTAAGAATTTATCTATAGATTAATTCAGTTTTATGTAAATCATATCATGTAATTTACCTCAGTCTAAAGGTCACCATTAGAGTTCAATTCCTCTGTTGAGTATTGATCCAGAGAACATTATGATTTTAAAATATATAACAAAAATCTAAATTTTAAAAACATTACAAGTTTAGTGATTGTATCGCTAAGCTGAAACCCATCGTATAAAGTCCAAGAAGTAACAAAAATTTATTATTTAATTTAATTTATACTGTTTATAAATGGTTTGTATAAAACTGGTGTTTTGAATTGGATTGGCTTGTCTTATACAAAATATATTTTGAGCGTATTTAAAATTAACTAATAAATAACACCAATAAAATACATTTTGCGTCGTATAAAACTAACAAGATCAAAGTATGCACGCCAAGGCTGCTGATTAACGACTATAAACAATTTGATAGCCCACACGATCCATTACAAAGTATAGTCCAGTGACGTTTAAACTATTAAGGTCAACTTGAAGAATTCAGTTTGCATTGCTGTTTTTTTATCCATTAGGTTTATTAAAATAAAATAGAGAAATGATTTTAAATTTGTTAACTCTGCAATGGTAAATACGTGAAATATTAAGAAATTTTAACAATACCTATATTAAAACTTTGGTTAATTCTAAAAAAGTACAAACATGATATGCGTTTAAAAATGTTGTTTATCAATTAAAAGATTATTATCAAGAGCTTTAATATATTGTATACTGTAAAAAGAAAGAAAATATAAATCTATATATCCTGACTATATAGGAATTATGGCAATAACAATAATAATAATAAACCTCATTCTAATCGGATAAATGTGTTTTAAAACAATTGATATTCTATTATTCACTCTATTATTCACACATAATGTTACAATTATTAAGTCAACGAATACAAGCAAATAATATTATGTAATACAATGAACTACCTTATAAGGTTCGTCTTTTGTGACTTCAAATTGTTTTGATCTTATTCGTTACTACATGTTTCGAAGTATTTCCTACTTCATCATCAGGTACCTCTTGTTATTTTTCATTCACTCGAGGAACTCGTCACACATTAAAATAGTTAAAACACAAACACTTACACTAAAACAAAAAAAACATTAAACAGTCTTGTCCGACACCGGTGTGCACTCTAATAAATCCGGTGAAGCACTGACGGTACGAGCGGTGCGTCCTACTGATGCTAATCGCTATTGACCTTAGATAAATGTTTGAGAGCTGTGTCATATAAATGATGTGACTCTAAAGACAGCTGATCATTTAAAATGTCATCGGGTTTTCTTTTAAATGCTCTATAAATCTCAAACTCCTCTTGTGCGATCATTATTCCGCCTTTTGTGCAAGATTATATCTAACATTCAAGAAATATTGCAAAATGGAGAAACGTTCACCACAGTAAAAGAAAATTAATTTATGTAAGAGTTAATTTTTCCAGTATATTATTAATGTACATAACATACAATACGACTTCTATTAAACATAAAAATCAGCAATGTTGAAGAGGCATATGATATTACTTTACTAAAACTAATACAAGATTAAATAATAAAACAACTATTTTATACTTTTTATTGGAAATTTGTATTTACAATAATACATTGTAATAAAAAAATTATTAATTTAACGTTTAACTTAATTTATGTACATCCTTTAAATACACAAATAACTTCACATATTCTAATATATGAATATTACCATAATTTATGTGTAAGGAAGTAGGACCTTATTTTCTATTGCATTACTTGAATAGTAAATAGGAGAGGATTCACAAATTTTAATATTTTATTAGACCACAGGTTTTGTAGTATTTTGACGAATATTTGAAGCATAAATATATTTAGGATATCTGTTATTTTATAGGGCAACAGACCAGAACGGAGCCAACCATAACATCTAGTTTGTTTCGTTATAATGTCTTTAAAAATATTTAAAATAAATATTAATAATGCTGTTTTGTAAGTTTCTAAATTGTATGTATTGTAAGAAATTTGGAAATAAAGAGTATGCTGAAAATTTAAATTGTAAAAAAAGAAAAAGCAATACAAATTGACATTTTCTTTATTATTTAATAATTTATTTTCTTTATTACTTAAGGTGTTATTCCACATTTCCTTCTGTATTGCATGCAATTTATTAGTTTAATCTGTTTTAATACCTGAAAAATACCTCTGTAAAGATAGTTTGAGGTAAATGTTTAGTTCAAAGTATTTAATGAATATACAGAGTGGGCCATAAGTCAGTTGTCAAAAATGAAAATACAAATAAATACTTAATTTGAAGTAAGTACAAATTAATTATAAAATTTAACATACAAAAATTAGTACAAACAAAAATTCCTACTAAAAATGCTCAAAGTGGTTTCCACTCAGTTCTACCATCTTTTCGACAGTGATTTTCAAATAGTGTCGCAAAGCTTCAGGGTTTGCAGGTTTTCAAATTCTGATCGGATTCGTTCCTTTAAATGTTCAACATCAAGAATCTTGACCTCATTTTTTAGTATACCCTAGACTGAAAAATCCTTGGGTGTGATATCTGGGAATCTTGAAGGTCATTCGATAGTGCCCCATCTGCCAATCCATTCATCAAAGTTTCCATTGAGAAAGTCTCTCTCAATAAGTCTATAATAAAGTTACTCCATCTTGTTGATATATCAACTTTTCCTTAACCGGCTTCAGATTTTCAAATAAAGAACTGTGTTCTAGTTCTATTAACACTTTATGAAGAAGATCTAGGTATGCTGCAGCATTAACAGTCCCATTAAAAAAATACCCCGCCGCTGAATATCCCTGCCCACACACTCAAGCCAGGAGTGTTTAATTCTGCCTCCATCACCGCATGCGGACTCGTAGAATCCAAGTAGACACAGTTGTGTCTGTTCACTTTGCCATTGACCTTAAAAGTCGCTTCATAGTTCCAAAGAATACTTTTGTAAAACTTGGGATCAGCTTCAAGTGGGATTGTGTACCACTCGCAGAATTCCAAACGCCTGTCCGGATCATATTCATGTAGGCCTTAAAGTAAAGTCGGCCTATGTGCTCTCAATTTCAGCTTTTTATGCATCCTTCGTAGACTTTTCTAGCTATTCCATACTCCTTGGACGTTTTCCTTTCAGATTTAGTAGGCGACTGCACAAAACATTGTCCAACAACATTAAGATTCTCTTCTGTAGTTACAGACAACTGGCCTACCTGAACGAGGAAGCCCCGCCACTGACCCATTCTCTTCGAATCTTACATTTAATTTCCGAATACCTTGTCGAGAATGAGGTTCGACATTTGGAAAACGTTCCACAAACGAATCATAAACATCACTGTAACTATTGTCATATTTCCACCATGATTGTAACACAAGTAAACACTCTTTTGTACTTAACTTTCTATTAATCGTTGTTTAAATAAGATACAACATACTACAACAAAATAATCTCAAACTGCTAGTGCCAACTAAATTATGCGTAATTGTTGTCGGGTTCACAACAACTGTAGTCAAGTTCACAACAGACTACGACTACGCTAGGCAAAAAAATGTCTGAAGATTGCTAGTGACAACTGACTTATGGCCCACTCTGTGTTATAATTCTGTAATCAAAGTAATAATTGTTTATTTAAAGTAATTTATTAACATTTTCATATTATATAACAAAACGATTTAAATGCGAAAAATATTTTACACATTTAAAATGGTGAAATTCTTAACCACAGAATACGTTAAGATAAATTAAACATTATTAGAGTTTAAACTATGTCAGTAAGTGATATCTACTGCACTACAATTTTATTATTAAATAATGGGATACAAAGCACAGATGTTTAAAGTTATATTATTAGTTAAAAACTAATATAATGCAGGTATAAGGTAATACTCCAGGCAATGAAACTTAAACGGATAATTTCCCAGCACCTCTTTCTGTTAAGAGCAAGTGAACTCAAGAAAAACATATAAACGTCTGCGATCAGATCTCGACATATATTATCCTTAACCAATGACCCTTCGGTTACTAAGCCATTTATTTTCTCTCACATCATTAACTCCTTACGTGCAAACATTTTCTACACTTTCGAGTTGGATTTCTGATAAATTCATTAAAAGAAACCAACATATCAATGTTACTTTTTAAAATAAACAATTGCTTTATTTAGTGTGCACGCTAGTAAAACAATTTTAAAATATATGCGAATAGTTTTGCCGTATTATAATCAGTGTCAGTTTTTTTATTATTTTTTTGTTTTTAGAACTATTGTAATAATATCCTAAAAGGAATATTAAATTGAAATTTTAAAACAAGGCAGAAATACAAATTTTAATTGGAGTGTCAGAATGTGACCTACAGTAGGGACCCATCCAAAACAGTGAAGTTTGATCAACAATAGTTACTGGGATTTGATTTGCTTGCAGTAAAATACAAAATGGCATTCTGTTAATATATTAAATACAATAAAAAACTTAAAGAATTGTTTAAATAATTATTAGCTTTATCAAATGCCTTTGCCAAATATTAAATTTAATTACTAACATCTTCTCCACAGTTTCATCAACTACTGTTTATAAAAAAATGTTCAAGTTTTTTGAGGAAAACATATCATAGACAAAAACTTTTATTGCTTTTAGAACAATGCGAGAAGAATCTTTTACTATATAATTTATTCAGAAACTACTGTCATCTTTCTCATTAATTGCATACAACATTAAATAAAATTATTTTTCTGTAGCAATTATAGTGTAAGGTATATTTTATTATAATAATATGTAAAACAAGTAGATTACATCAAAACATTATTTATTTCTTACAAAGGTTATGATAACACCAACATCTGTGATCCTCTAACCCATTCATTCAGCCAAGTCAATGGGTAACCTCAAAAATCCCAATTGCAGTTGTCAAATGTCTATTCTCCTTACGATTTTCACTTTACCCATGGTTAACAAGTTAAATGCAATATTAGTAAATGTCAATTTCTTTTTTCAAACCATATAATGTTCGTGCCTTTAACTATATTATTCGATAAATTTATAAAAACAGAGTCTACTTCTTCCATACTAAGATTAGTGTACGATGACTCACAGCTGTTAATTCAAATAATAATCAACTATTGTGCGAAATAAAATAAATAGAAACAACCATACTTTAAAAATACAAAGAGAATATACAAAGTATATCTACTACAGGTATATTATAACTCTAGGAATATTTTATGAATGTATTCGTTTCCAAACATGAAGTCTATACAACAAATAACACTGCAGTGGCTGTAACAAAATACATATTTTATTCATTGTTTATTTTTGAATGCTAATATTTGATTTATATTATATTACTCACCCAAAATCACCTAGTAAAAGATTATTTGAAAGTTCGAAAATGTTTAGTTATTCGTTATTCATACTTAATAGCACTGAAATTCATACATAATTAATACATTTTACTTTTAATTGCTACTTGGTTATGTGTTCTGTAAATAAATAACTAATCGTACACTTTTCTCCTTTAATGGTATTGTTTATAACTCCCATTCATCTTCCGTCCTGCATGTACTAGAATCTCCTCCTAAAGTGGTTTTATTACCACAATAATACATTCAGTTTCTATCATAAATTTCGAAAACCTTATTTTTATGTAAATATAAATATATTTTTACTTTTTAAAGATAGTAAAAAGTCATACAGTGTAATACAATTATATGTATAACTTTTACACTCCAATAAATGAAAAGAGTACTGTACGCCTTTACAGCGTTTTAATACTGGGCAATATCAAAGGTTTGAGTAGGACCTTATGTTATGTGAGCTCTTAAAAAGTAAATTTACTGCGAAAATATCAATTGTTACTTCAGATTACTTAAAAGGAAAGGCTGATATCATATCTCAGACGTAAATTTGTTTAGTTTGGTTTTATGGTACATGATGTATGGAGAAAACCCTCACGTTTTATGCACTTAACATATGTAACATATGTAATTATTATGACTTAGTAAACATGAATATGTAGCCAATCTATAAATATATGTTAGTAATATATAGAGTATGCATAAAGTCCCTATACCCTCCTCTTTATTTATGTTACTAAAAATAAGTTAACAAAACTTTGTATATATCTTGTGTTTGACATAACAGGACAAATTTTTTGACATATCTGACCTTCTATAATTTGGGGGGGGGGGGTAAGGGGGTTAACAATTTCAAATGTAAAGGTAGGTCATGTAGTACACCATTGACAAGCATATTAAAAGAGAAACACAATGGCGCAAACTAGAGCTTAATATCTTGCTTCGTTTCAAAGTAATGAACAATCAAAGTTCTGGAAAATAACAAACAACCTACTTATTCATAATATTAACAAACTATTAACCTGATTTGATGCTATGATAACAATATAATTTTTCAGAAATTTGAGTGTCCATTACTTTGAAAATAAGCTCTAGTTTTCGTCATTCTGTTTCCCTTTTAATACGCGTTTTAATGGTGTATTTGAAGTACATGAAATGCTTTATAATTGAAATTTGTAACCCCCTTACCCCCTTAAGCACCCCCAAAATCATAAATGTTCAGATATGCCAAAACAATTGTCCTGTTGTGCAACACAAGATATATACAAAGCTGTGTTAACTTATTGTCAATAACAAAAATAATAAAGAGGGTTAAAGGGATTTTATGAACACTCTGTATATATTTATGTGCGTAAACCAAACAAATATATACAAACTAGCTGACCCGTACGGCGTTGCCCGTGGTGGTTGGTATTTTCAGTCTTTTTAACGTAGCCTAATTGTATTATTTTTAAGTGTTCAGTCAGTGAGTGGTATTTGGCTTATATATATATATATATAGATCTTAAATAATAAAAACACTATTGTCATAATAATAAAAGATCTGAAATTATAATTTTAGTAACTTTGATCCCTCCTAAAATTTCGAAATTTTTCATACCCTTTCTTAGTGAGCACCTATGGCAATAGAGGAAGCTACATACCAAATTTCATTTCAATCCGTTCGGTAGTTTTGAAGAAATCGTGATTAAATAACTTTGATCCCCAAACCCCCTAAAATTTGAATTTTTTTAAACCCTTTCTTAGCGAGCGCCTATGGCCCTAGCGGAAGCTACATACCGAATTTCATTCCAATCTGTTAGGTAATTTTGGAGAAATCGTGATTTAGTAATTTTTACCCCCCAAACCCCCCTAAAATTTACAATTTTTTAAAACCTTTTTTTAGTGAACACTTATGGCCATAGATGAAGCTACATACCAAATTTAATTCCAATCTGTTCTGTAGTTTTGAAGAAATCGTGATTACCAATTTCATTCCAATCCATTCGGTAGTTTTGAAGAAATAGTTTTTTAATAACTTTGATCCCCCCAAACCTCCCCTAAAATTTCCAATTTTTTTAAACCCTTTCTTAGTGAGCACTTATGGCCCTAGAGTAAGCTACATACCAAATTTCATTCAAATCCATTCGGTAGTATTAAAGAAGTCGTTTTTTAATAACTTTGATCGCCCGAAACAACCCCTAAAATTTCGAATTTTTTCAAACCCTTTCATAGTGAGCACCTATGGCCCTAGAGGAAGCTACATACTAAATTTCATTCCAATCCATTCGGTAGTTTTGAAGAAGTCGTTTTTTAATAACTTTGATCCCCAAACCCCCCTAAAATTTCAAATTTTGTCAAACCCTTTCTTAGTGAGCACCTATGGCCCTAGAGGAAGCTACATACCAAATTTCATTCCAATCCATTCGGTAGTTTTAAAAAAGTCGTTTTTTAATAACTTTGATCCCCCCGAAACAACCCCTAAAATTTCGAATTTGTTCAAACCCTTTCTTAGTGAGCACTTATGGCCCTAGAGTAAGCTACATACCAAATTTCATTCAAATCCATTCGGTAGTATTAAAGAAGTCGTTTTTTAATAACTTTGATCGCCCGAAACAACCCCTAAAATTTCTATTTTTTTTTCAAACCCTTTCTTAGTGAGCACGTATGGTCCTAGAGAAAGCTACATACCAAATTTCATTCTAATCCGTTCGGTAGTTTTTGAGAAATCGTGATGAGTGATTCAGTGACTCAGTGGGTTTTGGCTTTTATATAATATATAGATAATACACATAATATTAAACCAATAAGTATCAAAGAAACATGAGTTTTAAATCAATTTTATGTTTAAGTTTTATTGGCATTTGTTTTTTTTGTATAAATATGAACTTTTAAACTGAGAACAAGTTGTATCACTACCTTCACTAGTTGACAATAATTATAATTAATATATTTATGTTATAAATAAAGATAAGGTGCATTTTATTAAAACTTGTCCCATATTGTTTTTTTTAGCAACTGTTACTTTATGTAATAAATTACTTATTGTAGGTTTTTGGTTTGTATGTGTATTACAGTATACGCATTTTTATTCACGGGCTGTCAATTTAGAATAAAATTTAAAGCTTTAACACGTTTAGTGCCGCGTATGGGTTCATCAAAAAACCATATAGCCAACTAACAACAGTCTCAGACACTAAAGTTTGACAGTATTTGAAAGTTTAAAAATGTAACATCATATTACACTATTAAAAATGTAATTATTGTAGTCGTTTATCAATACCAGCAGTATCAACTATAGACAAAAAGTAGAAAGTATATGGAATTAGATTAAAAACAGAAGCTGAATTCCATACGAATAAAGATACTGTCTGCGTTTTAAAATTATTATGTTCCTATATATTGAACAACGGGATATTTTGTTTAATATGTTAATTTACAGAATCTTAGCTAATCCTCTAAATTTCCTGGAAATATGCATTAGGAATATTCTTCTATTTCCAGACAAATAAATATTATTTTCAATTTTGTAAACTTTTAAAATGTATCTCAAGTCTAGAACGTAATCCAGAAAAGTGTTTGCATAAGTTTGCCTTAAAGCAGTGCATACTTACGATGTAAATAAAGCAGTATTCTGTATTTATACTTATAAACAGTCTGAAATATACATAGTGATTTAAGCAGGTATTATTTATTTTTATTAAAGTAGTTCTCAAAGTAAAGCTTTCGTTTGTTTTACTTCCAGGAACTAAACTGCAAAAAGAACCAATTCTAAACTCCGGTGATGTTGAAATATAGGGGAATATTGTGAGATGAATTCTGAAACTTATATAAGCAGAGCAGTTATAATAATAAATATTAATTACATTTATTCACTTTTGTTACAAACAGACTAGCTGTAAAAATTATCTGGAAAGTATGTATGTCACTGATTGTTTCTATGATTTCTTAGTTGTACCATACATAAATTAAAATACAAAAAGCAGACATTTTCAATTAATTAAACTCAATAAAAAATTAGAAAACGTGTAAGTCTGTTATTAAGCTTGACCTAAAGGAGGTTCTCAACTCCCTCTTGCGTTAACCTCTAGCCATTTTATTGTATAGGATTATACGTTAGGGTCAACAAGTATGCACTTTATGTATTCAATAAACCAGTTGTGATTAGGTACACCTTTTAGATTATATTGATAATTATTTCTCCTTAAGGTCCTAATTGGACGATTCAAAACAATTGAAACGTTCTAAAGCTCTTAAGCCTTACTGTATAGTCCGGTAAAAATAGTCGACAAAATAGTGGTAGCTTTACAATAATTCGTATAGAGCTGAAAATTGGTTCAGACCTTGGGGACATAATTACAAATAAAATATTAAAAGTCTCAATCGTTCACACATCTGCAAAAAAGTTATTCAAAGTCAAAGGTAAAAAAATGTATTTTTCTGGTAAAGGGTAAGTTTTATCATACAAATAGAAAAGATAAAAGTTGCATATCATCAAATTATCTACAAAAATTTTTCTTATACCTTTTTTTTTAAATCACCATTCCTGAGATATTGCGATTCTAAATCAAGGAAAAAAATAATATGTACGTTGAACCGCCTTTGGACACCATCGGATGTTTAATATGAGTAAAAATATAATATTTGTTTGTGAAACGTATGCAAACAAATTATATGATTCTGAGAATATAGACATAAAAGAAACTTAGTAACTAATTTCATCGATCAACATATCTAAGACTCCATTGTCTGAGTGGCGATGGTCGCACACCAGCTTCTTTTCTGGAAGGCCTAAATAAAATACTTTTATTGTTGAACGTTCCTTTGCAGTGATTACACGTGTTTATTGAACACTATTTCTTATTATGATTTGTGTTGTTTAATAGTTTTTTTACTTTCTCCCCCTATACCATAGTATATGGAGAAAGTATTGTATTCGTCAAAATTTTCGAATTTGAGTTTTTGGTGGAAATATCCGTTTTGGGTCCCCCGGAACCTAAAAAAGTGGTTTTCGGAGGGATGTCTGTGTGTGTGTGTCTGTAGGTGTGTCTGTGTAGATGTTATCAGACCTAGAGCCTAAACCAGTCGTCCGATTTTGATGAAACTTGGTATGGAGGTACTAATCCATGGTATCTCCAGGCGTTTTTTTTCATTTTTGTGAATTTTTTATTTTTTAGGGTAATTTTTCCATAAAAACCCTTAAAATAACGGAAAATCAACTTTTCTCAAAAACGGCTCTAACGATTTTCATTAAAATTTTACAGTTTATTATGGGCCTAAAATACTATAAACTGTAAAATTTTTATCAAAATCGTTCTAGCTGTTTTTGAGAAAAGTTGGTTTTTCCGTTATTTTATGGATTTTTATGGGAAAAAACCTTTAATACAAAATCACCTGTCCTACCCCACCCCACAAGTCACAGTGAATCTGTCTGATAATTTAATTATGTTTGTGAGAAAGTATGTGCCAGTTCCTGGTACCGTTTATTTTAAAATGTCACAATTTTGTTTTATTTGTAGTAAACCTTTAACAGCAAGTGAGAAACTGTTGTTGTTGATCGTGGAATGAAGACTCTGATTGATTCGACCGTCGAATTAAATGACTGGTTCTTTGAATACCCACAAGACCAGAAGTCTGTAGCGATTCATGTGCAGTGCCGTAAAGTTTATACTATTGCTCCAGTTAAAAGACAGTACGAAATTACGAAATGGATCAAGCCAGTGGAAACAGTCCACATCGTACCAGAGCACGCGTAACTTAATCCGAGTTTTGTTTTTAAAATCAATGCTTATTTTGCGGCGATGAAGCAAATGAAGAGCCTAAAAAGAATAAAGTGCAGAATGTTCGGCGTAAAATTTATAAAGTTGCCACTCTTGCATTCAAAGAATCTATTCTGAAGGTGGTTCTGATGACGTAGCAAAAAGTGTTACTGCACACAATGAGTGCAAATATTATTTGTTTGCTGCTGAGGCTAAGTACCATAATAATTGTTACAATTCCTTCTTAAAATCGGTATAAGTATGCCTAGGCAACCAACTGTACCCAAGAAGACTGGGTAGGAAATTATTAAATAATACTTTGGAGCCAATTCAAAATTTACTCCCACCTGCTCCGGAAAGACTTCTCAACACCATCTTTTGCAATTTCAAAAAGGGCTGTAGTGCAAAATGTAGCGTAAAAAAGTCGGGTTATTTTGTTCAAAAGTACGTTCTAATTGCCAAGGCAAGTCTTTCTCCAATGTTGAATCAATTTCAACAGATAAGGATTTTTATTGTGTCAATGAAGAGACAACTGATATATCTTTATCTCATACCCAGCAATAAGAACAAGAAAAAGAAGAAAGCGAAGAAGATATAACTATTGAAGTGGCATTTGAAGATTATCAGTCAGAAAACATCTTCCCGAAACCAACAACAAGTCGTCCGATTTAAATAATTTTCAATGTGCGGAAATGTGTGCATATTATGTAAAGTACGACTTCTTCGACTTTTAGAATCCCAATATCTCAGAAATTGTGATTCCTAAAAAAATTATGAGAATAATTTTGTAGATAATTTCATGATCTATAACTTATGTCTGATCTATTTTTATGATAAAACTTACCGTTTATGAAAGAAATGTGAAATATTTTTTATTCTTTTTATTTGACCTTGAATTACTTTTTATTTACAGAAGTGGGATCGATGGGGACTTTTAGTATTTTATTTGTAATAATGTCCTCAAGGTACGTACCAATGTTCAGCTCTATGCGAATTATTGAAAATTGAAATGTCTACTTTCACCGAACTAGTAGCACTTCTATAAAAACAACAATTAAGAAAAGGAAACCAACTACCGTTGTACCAGTATTGGGGAATCTCTCACGACGTGTAGGTTATATCGATTATCAACCCGTATAACATTTTATCTTTATTGAAGATATAAACAAACTAAGTTCTATCACAAAATATTTCGTATAAAAATACTTTAAAATAAAATTAAAGCTGAGAACTTTTTTAAATAAATAAAATTATATGCGTATAGTTTTAAAAGTACACCAATTTTATTTTATTTACAATAAATTGTGCTAAATGTACAGTCAAGCTTAAAATTTTATTTAGACTATAATGTACTTACACACAAGTTATACATTTTTATTTTGATATTTATAAAAACCGTATAAAAAGAACCTCTTTTGCATAATATTAATCGACGAAATACAGTGTAACTAACACTGATAAATCATATACTGGACAGGTTGGCACTGATAAATGTATACTTTAGTGGACGTGAAATATCAGAGGTGATATTGCGGATTCATATCACAGTGTCCAACACAGGAACATGGGACATTGAATAAAGGGTATATTATGCATGATTTATGATGATAATAGTATGGGGTAGGTAGTTCTGGATTACGATTCTTGTTTTACCTCCTTCTATGCTGTATGATTGTCTGACTGTTTTATCCTAGACTCTTTCATATTATATAGAACAAATTTAGCAGTAACAAAAAATCTATTCAAATCAAATTATACAATAACATAAATGGGTTTAATTTCAATTAAACTAAGTAAATTTAGTATAATATGATTTTGTTTATAAATGTACTTAATATATTTATTCGTATATGTAACTAAATAACTAATTAAATAAATAAACGATTTAAACATAATTATGTGTTTATTAAGATAGTTTTGTCTTCTAGTTGTGTGTTTACCATTAATGCTATTAGTGTAGATAATTTTATTTGGATATTTTTACAACAACAATTGTATATGCAATCAATAAAAAGTTAGTAATTGTTATTTTTAAAATCTATTTCACAGTAAACAGATTAAACCCTAATTTACTTTAAGTGACCTTAATTCTGTTGCAAGTTTGAAAATATGAAATAGCTGTTTTCTACAATAGTAGACTGTTCTGAGCAGAAAGTTGAAATATGAAATATAGCTTAACTAATACGAAGCTTCATTAATAACTTAATTAAAATGTGTAATGAACTTAAAGTGTAAGTATTATTTTAAGAAAATAATCTTTACTAATTATATTTAGAAACGGTAACCTGCTATAAATATAACTATGTAAGTTGTGTTAAAAAAGGTTGTTTAGTAGAGGGTGATTGAATAATGAGTAGTGCATGCAAACAATAACCAATAACAATGTACACAATTATAAATTATTTGGACAGTGAAAAAATGATTGACAACTATTTTAATTAGCAATAAATATACTCAACGAATCGTTTTTTCTACAACCATGAAAGTGGTTGTCTTTGAGGAACTCTAGATGTTAATCGTAAACAGCTTAATCAAAATATAAAAGCAGGAAAAACACATCGGGATGAAAATAACAACAATTATTACTGTAATAATTAATTATTTATAACAATAATTATTAGTCGCCAATTATATTATATTGATACACCAACCATAAAATACAGGACTTATTGTCTTCAATATCCAGTTTTTGTTGACTCAATAGCGGAAACTGCCGTCGTTTAACGACGAAAAACGGAATATTGAAGATGGTAATTAAATCTTATAAAAGCGAGTGTACGTCCGTTTTTTTTGGACGTACATACATACGTGCTTACGTACTTGAGTAACAATAAAATGTAACAGCTGATTTCAACAATTATCTATAATACGTAAACAAAACCTAGCGCAGATTATACCACGGGGTATATAGAATACTGATGGTAGAGTTCACGCGCATCTATTCTTGACGTCATCGGTGCCCACTTCTAAGAGAAGTGAAAATCAGCTGTTTATTATTTATTGCAGTCGTATTAACATTGCAGTCGTTTTTAGTTTCGAAAACGTAAATACTTTGTAAACAAAATTTTACAATACATTTTTAAAATGTACATATCTTTTGATATATATATTCGATTTGAAATATTAAAAAAGATTTGGATTCAAAATAAAATTCTCTATAACTTAATATATTCATAAGCCAATACGTAATTAAAATAAATATCAAACAATACAAAATTAAAAAAATATTGTTCACCATTTGTCGATTTTGAAATAGTAATTTTTATATAGGCCTAATCAGTAAAGGTATTAAAATTTGTTGTAACAATCTGAATTTTGTATATTATTATTATGGATATAATTTCTATAGGTGGTTCAAATTTTATTAAAATCGGTAAAATATTTTTAAAGTTATTTAATTTTTACATAAGGCTAAATGAGAAGCTTATGGAGCTTATGAGAAACTTGGCACCGATGACGTCACGAGTTACTGCGCATCCACGCGTGAACTCTACCGTTAGTATTCTATATACCGTGGATTATACTTTGGGGTTATGTTTACAACTTCAATATATTAAGTCTTGCGAAGTTGATTTTCTTAAAATATAAGTTAAAAAACTAATGTATTCTATAATTAATTCGTGATAAGATTTGCTTTAAGGTTATACAATTTATATAAATAAAACCTTTTATTATCAATATATTTATTTATACAATTTTAAAATAAGAGATTCCCATTCAAATATTCGTACATCTTCCTACCAACAGGTTTATTGAATCCAAAAAGTACATTGTCTATTGACCCTAACTTATAAACCTGTACAATAAAATGACTATAGTCCAGTCAAATAGTCTCCGATGGTGCTTGTTTCAGGAAAAAAATATAGAAGTTTTTTTCACTCGTTCTATATGTTTTTTGGGATGCTGAATCCGAATTTCAACTTTGCTACTTCCTACGGATATGGCTTCACACCGAAAATCGCAAAAAATCTTAAAATGTTTGACCTTTTTTCAGTTTTTTGCCAAAAAATCATAAAAATATGCGTTTTTTGAGGTATACTTTCCTATATAAAAATAAAGTACATTAAATTGCCTACAAAAAACATTCCTCAAATGTATTTTTTTATTAAATGGTTTAGCCGCTAGGGCGCGCTGAAAAAAGGCAAAAATTCCCCACTTTGTTGAAAACCCGGTTTTCTCGTTATTTTGTCGGTTATAAGTTAACACCTATGCTTGTAATTATGAAAAACTTGTATTCTGCTAAAACCACATTAAATTTCATACTAATTTCACACCTTAATCACTTATTTTGGCCAACCATTGTAGCCGCTAGAGCACATTCAAGTTTTATGTCATTTTAAGTCAAGAGCCCTTCACACAAAACTCAGTAGATACTTATATTATCACTATCTACTTATTAAAAACTATTTATTTTATTTTTACAATTATTAATTTCACAAACTCCCCCAACATTTTATTTGTTAGAATGTTCAAAGTGAATGATTCACGGATAAAACTATGCTTATTAGATCTAAGCTCAGAATCTGATAATAGGTACTCAGGAATCTATAGCAGACACTCAGATTACACATTTTATATTGGTAATTGAAAATTATAGCCTACTGAACATGTGACAATACAAATCTATTTTCTCTAAAAATATTTTTCCAATTTAGATGAAATTTGAAGTATATTTAAACAAATATGTATAAATACAATATACAAAAATGATAGCTCTACTATAATATAAAGACATAGGTCAGCAACTTTACTAAGCATAGCTTATAGAATGCGTATAATTAGCCTATCTATCAAAATAATATCTTTGGTACAAATCTTATCAAAAGGTATGATAGACTGCGCAAGTCTAGTACAAAATAAATATATAACTTAATTGGCATAATAATTAATCAAGATAGTAAAAATAAATACACTCCCCGCTCCCAAACATTAAACAAATAGTTAGTGAGATATTACGTTTTTATTCAGGAGTTCAATTGTAAAGTTTAACCATACTGTGTTGCACCTAGAAAAGAGGCCTAGAATTATAAAGTTGATGGCCTAAGTGCTTAAATATTGTCGTAGAGTTTTAATTTATTTATATTATATTTATAAGTATATTATTTATATGTGTTATAAATTTCAATCGAATCAGATGAATATTTTTATAAAAAAACTGTTTTTAATACAAACATATTCATTGATAGTTATGCGTTCATAAAGTTGTTAGCCTATTTAGTTAAAAATTATTGTATATATATGTATATATATTGTGTATAGTATATTTATACATATATTGTTTAAATATATTTTAAATTTCATACAAATTAGATGTTTATTTTTAAAGAAATTTATTTTTATTCAAGACAAGTTCATCGTGACTGCTTATAGGCTAATACGCTAGACTGAAATCGTGTGACGCGTGGCGCGAGAAACTGTGTCACTGCCACTGTGCCACGCGACTGTCGTGCCACGCGAGTCGCGCTGCGTAGCGTAGCGATGTCAATATGCGCTAATCCATTATTCTAGGAATGTTACAAAAAGTCGCGCTGTGCCACGTCGCCTCAATATGCAACTTGCCTTATTGTCATGAATTGTTCACGTACTTATAGATTGTGGACATGTCCTACACTGAGCGTTTAAAGGTTATATAATCTGCACCAATGTATTCAACCCCTCACCTCAATTTATCTTCCGTCATCATGACATGTGGTCAAAATGTTTATTTAGTAAATTAAAAATGAGGTTCGAGCCGAATTTCTGTTTGTCGTTCAACACATTATCGGGTGTATATTTCAAAGCTTCATAAATCTGAAACTCCTCGAGGGGTGTCCATTCTGCGGCCCTTACGTACAGAACGTCTGGTTCTCCTCAATACTCTCAAAAGTATGGTTCATATCCATAATATGATGGGCAAAACTATAAATTTATGTAATAATGTTTAGACTTTTGGGACATGTTCAAAGAATCTAGTCATGAAAGGGCGTCCCATCTGTCCAATATAAAAGTCATAAAATGTGGAACAATTTAGTCTGTAAGTACCAAATTATGTTTATTAATGTAACTTTAAATCGTTTAAATTTAGAGTTTATCCCAGTTTATTACTAGTTGTATATGTGAGTGTGATGTCATTCGGGAATCATTATATTAGAATGATGTAATCATTCTATTTGTTTTTATTTGATTATTATTTCTGTTTTTTTAATTTTAATTTATGTATAGTGTAAATGTAATTGACACAATTAAGAAATCACAGAAACAATCAGTGCCACAACGTTTAAGTTTTTTTTACAACATGACTGGATGTAACATACATAAATTAATATTTATTATTATAAATGCTCTGTGTATATAAGTTTCAGAATTCATCTCACAATATTCCCTCTACATTTCAACATCACCAGAGTTAAGAAATGGTTAATTTACTGTTTAGTTTCTAGAAGTGAAACAAATGAAAGATTTACTTAGAGAACTACTTTAATAAACAATTCTTAGTTAATACCTGCTTAGATCACTATTTATATTTCAGACTGCTTGGAAGTATAAATACAGAATTTACTGCTTTATTTACTTCATAGTATGCACAGCTTTAAGGAAAACTTGTGCATACACTCTTCTGGATTACGATCCAGACTTCGGATATATTTTAAAAGTGTAAAAAATAAAAAATAATATTTATTAGTCTGGAAATAAAAGAATATTCCTCATACATCTTTCCAGGAAGTATATAGGATTAGCAAATATTATGAAAACTAACTAATTAAACAAAATATTCCTTTGTTAAATAAATTGGAACATTTTAATTTAAAAACGCCTATAGTACCTTTATTCGTATGAAATTCAGCTTCAGTTTTTAATTTTATTTCATAAACTTTCTGCATTTTATCTACAATTGATGCTACTGGTTTTGTTAAATACACGACTATAATAATTACATTTTAAATTATGTAATCTTATGTACAATGTATATCAAGTTAGGATAATAAATAAAACTTTTGTTTAAACTTACAAATACTGCCATAATTTAGTGTCTGAGATTGTTGTTAGTTGTCTGTAATGGTTTTTTGATGAACCCATACGCGGCACTCAACGTGTTAAAGCGTAAATTTTACTATAAATTGACAGCCCGTGAATAAAAATGCTTATAATGTAATACACTTACAGCCAAAAACCTGCAATAGGTAATTTATTACATTAAAGTGACAGTTGCTAAAAAATATGGGAGAAATTTTAATAAAAATGCACAGTCCTTATCTTTATTTATATCACAAACTAGCAGGTACCCGTGGCTTAGCACACGGTCCAAAGTTTCGCCGGATAGTAATACATGTTTATCATTTTAGGGGTTGTTATTACACCCCCCCCCCCCTTAGCATCACGCTTTAATATGAATCTATGATTTACATATAGTATATATGTATTGTAAGAAACAAA
>JAGFPH010001369.1:80916-91228 GCA_018207615.1 Philaenus spumarius
TTGTTTGTATAAAAATTACATTTCTATTATGTCGTTTCATTATTGTGAAATTGATTTCTTTATAACAGCAGTTAGGAAAATATTTTATAAAAAACAATTTAAAGTAATTGTTTGACACATTTTACATTATGTAAACAAAACCTTGAATAACTGTGATTTCAGACATAGTTTGTTTAAGATTTTCAATAAATAAATCAATACTATAAGATTACTACAGACAGATTACTTACCTAAGAAACTATATTTTAGTAGTTATAAAACAATAAGTGACGCCTATTGCCTGGTAATCAATTAAACTTTGTAGAAAGTCAGAAAAGTTTTGAATATCAATATCAATAGTGTACAGTGATTATAAATAATGAAAACAAATTGAATATTGTATACACTAATATAGTTACCATTCGAAATGAATCTTCAAGTATTTAGATAGTTAAAATACATAACTTTTATAAGATTAAATGAATTTAAAAAATATGTATAAGAACTTACTGGAATACGTTTTACGCTGTATTTCAAGTATTCTTTTCTTTAAATCAACATTGTCTAGTGACTTTATGACATAATTATCAATTGTGTCAAGATAATTCCTACTGTACACAGAATAAAGTAATAAAGTTTCTTATACAATTTTAAAATATGTCTTGATATTTAATATTTATTTTATCCTTGAAATGTACGTAAATTAATAGTGTGTAACACTATATTAAATCTGTACAATTTGTTTAAAGCTATTTGGGGGAAAATTACACTATTTCCACTATTTCAAAGTATAAAATAATTTATAGAATAATATATGTAATATTATACTAAAATATATTTTAAACATATTATAGTATTCTTTATTCTTACATCCATCTCCCCATCCACATTTTAATTAAAATAATACAATGGTATCTACTTAATGCTATACGTGTCCATTAATTGTTTAAGATTAAAACATTGATTAAAAGCAAACCAGTTGGTTGTTTGTACATACTATGGCAAATAAATTGGCTCCTCCTAAAACCTCGTTATCTTATGAGACAAACTAATTTATAGCTTGTTAAAAATGTCGCAATGGTTTAATCCAAGATTAATTACAAAAGAACAATTTTAATTTGCAAGAAGAACATTAATTTAGTATAAAAAAACGTAATATGTTACTGATATCATCTTTTAAGCTGAATGAAATTATCTTGCAATTACAAAGCTAATAAATTTAATTCGGTTGTTTAAAGTCTGTATTAGTATTGACCAACCACATAATTAATGATCAAAAAGATTAATTGTATATTATAAATTTAAACAAAGGCAAAATAATAATGTTACTCATTCAACAACGTTAGCGTCTTTCACAAATACTAAAGTAAAATAACGTCTGATACAATCTACAAAGATTGGTATGTACTGTTGGTTAAAATGTAAGTGTTTTTGTAGTTACTTCAGTAAGTAACCAATATTAGTTATAAAGAAACTTAAGTTTAATACACATCTACATCATTTGCAGCTATATATTTGTTTTAAATTAAGTAGTTCATTTTTCATATCAATAATATCACAACATTGTTGGATTAAAGAAAGTTTATCAGAACTTTTATATATGTATGCATATTGTAACATTCTAGAATGCACAAATATGAATTGGTTTAATTTATGTTTAATTCCTTACAATATCCTACGTTTTCTTAAATATAGTAACATATATTTTAATATTTTTTGTGCAGATATCTATTTATGAATTGATACATTTGAATATAATATTTAATACATTTTCAATAACGGATGTTATAATGTAATTATAATTTTATTAGTACTACTAAAAGCAGATAATTTACTAACAGTGGTTTAAATGCTTACTCTTTATATAATATTAAAAGTAGCCTAAATCTGCTAGTTAGTCGACATGTGCAGGAAAAATACTAAGCATTACAAAATATTAATAATATACATACGCTAAAACTCCTTAGCAAAGTTTCTCTGACTATGGATATATTGGTAAATTCCTTATCGACAAAAGTATGCATTCCGAAACGACAGAGCTTTAGATATTAAATTCTACTGTATCAGATTGTGTAACTATCCCTCTTTTCCCTCCAACTAGCGTATCAAAACAGTTAAATTCTAGGCATGTCATGTATAACAATCGTTTTCCTTTACTAATAAGATTTGGAATGTTTGAAATAAAAAAGGACATACTACATTTCGGGGTTGTGGTTTAAACATATAATTGTGGTTTGCTAAATGGTTATCCCCAAACTCATATATATTGTTGCATGAATTTAACGTGCTTTTGTTAACGAACTTATTTATAATATTATTAATGTTAACCGAATTTACGAATTGGGAATATATATTTTAAAATGCAAATAATTTTAAAACAGTATAAATATGTCTAGCTTGAATGATCTAACCAGGTAAAATATAAATTTAATGTAAAACAAATCTTAACTTAAATCAAGAGCAAATTGTATGATTACGTTTGAGAACAATTACATATTTTGTATAGTTATGTATGTACCACAATATTTAATGTACCAACTTTAATGTAAGTTTTCCCTATACTAATATCTTACCTTTATTGGTGATACATATACACATCAAACACTTCACACTTCTAACTTTCAATAATATACTAGAAACTGTGATATTATTTACCCCCATTTCTGTGTCGTTAGATATATTGGTTCAGTCCCTATCGACAGCAGTGCATTTCGAAACAACTAACATATTTCATCTAAAGCTTTACAGATTCAATTGTAAAGTAACAGATTGTATGAAATACTGTTTCTCTTTACTATGTTGTAAAATCATTACAATTTTATTTGTCGTTGTTTCTTTTAAACCGAGTACCTGTTGTGTGTAAATAAGTAAATATACATTTAAATATTAGTATTGTTGTCAACTAAAATTATAATTTATATTATATTTTAAATTGTACTTTATAAGTAATATGAGTTAGTAAATAATATCGGTAATGTATAGTTAATTAATAAAACAGTCTCATTATAAAACCCCAAAACCTCATTAGTGTAATGACAAAAATTTTGAAACTAAAAATACAATAACTTTGTAACAAGTTTCAACATAACTTTAGCATTCATTTTAAGTTTATAAAACTGATTTAAACTAACAATATAACAAATACAATAAGAGAGGTAAAATTATTTATGTTTAAAGTTCAAGGGTAATTAATTTGTAATCACTTTCCAACTAAGGTAAGCTTTGGTTCTCCCATTTATTTACTTTAAGGGAGTTATATTGTCTGTAACTAGCGGGATAACGAAAACCTACATACTTCCATTAAATATTTAACCAGGACTAATGGTTTAGAGTAAAATATAAACAGATTATGTTTAGTTAACAATCACTAGGTAGTAAAAAGTGTATTGGAAAATAAAAGTGTTATGAACTATTTTAATTTAAGTCAACACTTATTTAAAGAATATTCAACTTTGCTTACTTTTTTCAAATTTGTTTAAATATTCAAAGTACTAAAACAAATTTATTTTCATCCTTATCTGGAATGTAAGAAACTATTAAACAATAATTTGGGGATTTTAAATAGAAAACTAATTTGAACAGCTAGGTTAGAAATATTAAGGACCTTTCTTTTACCATCTTGGAAGTGGCCCAACTACTGTTGGTCTATGCATGGCGTATGAATGTAGGTAAAACAATTTTACATTGCTACGTATTTTCCTCTATCATCAATTAAACTCATACAGTGTTTGATTACACTTCATGCATAGACTGATAAAAAAAGGGCTGTCCTTAAGTTGACCTGCGTACGTCTTCCTGTATGCTGTTTTGAATGTTTTTTAATCTTTGGCAGCTTACATTTGTATTCAGTATCTACACTGTTTACTCTTCAAATTAAGGTCTCCATATTTGCAGTATCTCCTAAAATGTACGATTGAACGCTTCATGGAATTAAGAGAAAATGATTCCTTCACTCCATACAGTTATTCTAGTTTTCCTACGGTTCTTACTTAAGGTGGTTTAGTAACAATGTTTTGAGATCAAGAATTGATAAGCTAAAACGTATGATGAATGTTAATTCATATTTTCTTGTTTACTAATACAAAATAGTGTAGGAAATTTCAGTTGCCTTTAAATAGCATATGCAGAAATAGATTATCTGCCATATCACAAACAGTCCCACAATCACGTTTAGTTCGACGACGAGTACATGAACGTTCAGTAGTAAAAGCACCACTTAGTGTGTTGACAGAGTATGGGAAGAAGGGAATGGGAGTATGGGAGTAAGAAGAAGAAGTTTTCATGCTACATACTTACTCTCATCAACATAAGTAGAGGATGGTTATATTGTAGGACATTACTTGATTGTGGAGGCCCGACTAGTAGTATAGGAGACAGATATATTCCTGGGAATAAATTGTTATCAATGCCCATATCGCGTCAGCTGCTGTATTATTTATAGTTAACTGTTATATCTTGGTAACTCTTAGATATATCCGACGTTTATGATTAGAAATATGCCATTTAAGAAGTTTGATCGTCATTATAGTGTTTAGACCAGAATCATCCGAACCGTGGTAATGTCCAACAACTTCTGTCTCACCTAACCAACATAACAGTAATTGTCTGTCTAATTCTTTGACAATCTTTGCACTGCTTACTTACAAAATGTGTTACTTAGCTGGTAACTCTTTACAAAAATTACAAAACAACGACTAGGTGGGTTCTGTACGACTAGAATTTTCTTCTCACTGGCGCGATTTCCCTACCCTTTAACCTCTATCTGTAGGATCACCTAAACTTTTCAAAATCAGAATAAATAACTTTATTGACTTTCTAACAAACACCAATTAAATCAAATGAATATAGTGTTGCAGGAAGGATAGTGATTGTATCAATCTACCATCCATACATTTACTTTTTGATGGTTACTTGATAAGATGGTTACGTAATATTTATTAAATGAAAGTTTTGTATAATAAACACTAATAATTTCTTAATAAAATGTATGTTAATAAATTGATAAACACAAAAACTTTATAGAGCCAATTTATAATAAATATTTCCATGTTTATTACAACTGTACAGCAATTACCTTAAGATACATTCACAGTCATGTATAGGGTTCATTATTTTAATAATTGTTCGTAAACACCAAGCACTTTAAGTAAAGGAAATAAACAAAATGTTGATCAAAATACAATAAAAAATGTTGTTGTTGTTTGTTTTAAATATAATATTTGGTTTGGATTTAACATTTTGTTTCATTTCGAAATACTAGCGGCGAACGTATGGAATATTACGCCTATAATTTGAATTTGTTGATTTTACATCTTTTATATTTTAGTAAAACATGCAAAGAGACCAAAATAATATGTTCAGAGATAAATGTTGAGTTATTGTTTTAAGTTAACTATGGCAAAGTTTTCCACAATTTGTATAAAATTTATTTTTGTACAATAAGGTTTTAATAAAGAATTTAAACATTGAGTAGGTGTTTCTATGTAAGCAAGATTGTAATTTTTTTTTTGTTTAAATATAAGACAATGCTTTCGGTTGTAGAATACCTATGAAGAAAATATCAGCTTTAAGTAATGTTTTTTGTAGAGAACATGTATGTTAGTGAAACAATTAAATAATTTATTTATACATTTTTGTAAATAACGTGACGTGTTTTAGTGCGACATGTTTCACAGTTTTATACTTTTATCAAAAGTTATGGGCTGGTTTACATTTTTAAATTTACAAAGACGATTTCAAAGGCTAGTATAAATAGGAATAAATTAAAGAATTACCTTTAGCGAATAATTCAAATTTAAAGCTATTGACTACGTTTTGTAACGGTTTTTTTTATTCTACAATAATCGGTTTTTCCGGGCTACAGACCTTATCACGCAATTCATGTTGGCAAACCTTTTGTATAACCTGAAGTTTTTATTTTAACCGAGAATAAAATTATTCAGGTTATACAAATTGTAATTATAAAGTAGTTTTACTATGATATGGAACCCAATACACCAACAAATGAAGATATAATGGTTTAAATTCAATGTAGAGTAGAAACCAGTTTTTTTACGAGGGAAGTGAAGAAAGAAAAACGTTGCTTAGGTTATATACTGCTTAAAGTAGCAGCATTTTTTAAGGTTGGTTTGTAATACTTCTTTTCTTCAAAAAATTGTGAAATATTTTTAGAAACTAAGATTTTTTTTATACTATTTCCAATTTTGTCTACGTATTACTACTTATATACCGTGCTTGCCTTAAATGTTGCTGCGTATACTTTGTCATCGCTTACAACGTACACTTAAGTGGATAGACAACACCCAAGAGGATTTTGCGTTGCAGATAAATCCCAATGCAATTAGCAACAGCATGAACAATGTGTAGTATACATCATAAGATGAAATAAACTTGATGGATGATGTTTTTTGGTTTTGTTAACCTTCTCATCGGTTAGAAACTAAATTCTATCAGTATGTTGGATTCCAAATTTCTTCCGGAAACAGGATATAATTTTTATGTTATTTAAATATTTGGTTGTATAGCAGATAAGAAAGAATATTCGACATTTACGTTTTATAGTGCATCTAATAATATTTTCTTTTTAAAA
This sequence comes from Philaenus spumarius, assembly GCA_018207615.1. Classification (NCBI taxonomy): domain Eukaryota; kingdom Metazoa; phylum Arthropoda; class Insecta; order Hemiptera; family Aphrophoridae; genus Philaenus; species Philaenus spumarius. Next base: position 87,485 of record JAGFPH010001369.1, read on the forward strand.
ATTACTTTAAATTGTAAGATCTGTCATCGCAAAATTGAATTTTATTAACCATATTACTCACATTAAATCTCTACATAGATGTACTTAGTCTATTTTCTAATCTGGAAATACAATATTATCATATAAACAGCTTCATGTCTCCTTTATGAGAGTAAGAGCAAGGTTTGCATGCATTGCTTTGATTTTCCTTTAAAGTATAATTTGGAGTTAAGTAAGACTCCTTTACCAAAAGACATACAAAAGCAGTGTTAATCTTAGGTTAAATTTTGTTAACCTTGTCATCTATTTTATTACGTAGTTTAAATTAACACTGTTGCCGCGTGACACTGTTTTGTATAAAGAAACAATCCTCTTTCCTCAAAGGTATGGACATTCTTACCTTGGTTCATTTACTAAAATAAAATAATCTAAAAAGATCATCGTTCAACTGAAATTCCATACATATATCTTTAGCACACTTGTGCATATTATTTTATAACTAAGGTTAAAAACACAAACAGGCAATAATTAATTATAGCACATTAATAATGTCCAGATTGTCTCTGTACTTACGAAGAAGTTTCAGAACTCTTATACTGTATGTAAGAATTTTAAAGCGAATCTCTTTTTAAAAAGCTGCAGTCGCTTATGGAGTATGAATAGACATAAAATACATGTATTATATATATAGCTTTTCAGTTTTATAAGTATGCGCAAAACATTTACTTACTCAAAAAATAATGACCAGGGTTTGTTTACTGACAATATTGAAGTCTACTGCAACAGTTGTCAAATAATCATATCCAAACAAATATATTATTTACATAATTTTATTAATAACATCAAACTCAATTATTATTTTAAAGTATTTTTATTTCTTTATTGACCCTTCTACAATTAAAGGCGGGTTGTAAATTTTAATAAACAGCCCTGATTCACAAGGTTTATTATTCTGGCCGTGTCGTGTCAAGTAATGTTATACTTCGACGTTTACATTGATTAATGCACTTTTTCATTTAATACAGTATGAGAAATCGTCGATTAAAAGCAAATAGATTTTATTTAGTAAAATAACTGGTATTTTGTTTTGTTGTAACACCCTTTTTTTAAAACTTTCAAAATAAATTGACTTTGATAAGTATTAAAGCTATAATGCATAATTATTTTGGATTATTTAGTTTCAATTTAATGGTAAGGAACAGTAATTAATGATAGCAAATCTTTTTTTTTGGAATTTATTCATTCTTATAAGTTTTAAGCAAATTATTTTGTCAAAACTAATATGAATGTAGTTTAGGGCTGAAATAATCTTTTCAATTCAAAAGTACATTCTTAAATTCAATAATATCACCCCTTTGACCATCATTAGTTATTCACATCCGACGTATATATTTTCTGAAGTAGTTTGTTGTTTCTGTATAGAAACGGAGTTGGAGAAAGTAGCCTTCGTTAATATGAAACATAGTGTTTGTCTAAAGACTTTATTATTTCAATCGGGTTTTATCCAACAGGGATACGTTTATAATAAATCATTTTTAAATTGCTTTCAATTTCGTAAAGTTGTTCATTTTGCACACTTATACAGTTGTAGAAAATTTCAAAAAGTACTTTGCATATTTTGTTGTTGTCTTTTCTGGCTTACAAAGCATATTTAATTGTAATTTTTAATACAATATCTTAGTGACAGTGTCAATTAAGTAGAACCGGAGGCAAATTAATGAATATTATTTTATAATATTTTTGAGAGGAGAGAACAATTTTTATTTATTAAATGTATCCTTTTTTTTTATATAGTTTATATTAACACTGCAATATTACTAAGTTTATTTTTGTTGTCTGATGTTTACTATCACGTATATTATTTCTCAAGGCCATTTTTTGTCGGTACGCCATAACTTCCTCAATACATCATCAAATTACATTAATGAGGCATCATTTTGAAGCTTTCCTTAACCGCTACACCGGAAAAATATACACAATACAATTATACGAAGAAATACAAAAAAAAAAAAAAAAAAAAAAAGAATCCGAAAGTAACAGCGATGTAAGATCAAGTAAGTTGTAGGGATATATTCCTTGCGTTGGCAACGCTGATGGTAACAATACCCAGCTGAAGAGCTGCAGTTACGCCACTACATTGCTATTTTTAATTATTATACGCACTATACGATACCAAATATACGGTGTGTACTTTAATAAAGTGGGATTTATATAAGTCAGAAATCGAATGCTTCGCACGGGTCAGCTAGTATTAATTTATTTGTTTTAACCAAAGAAAAATAGAACATTGGTATTTAATTTATTTATATGGGGTTGTACTTAGTCAGCCTGTTAGTATTGATGTAAATACAAACACCGGCATAAAAATGATCATGAACATGAGTCTGAGCTTAACCATATTATATGAATAAGCAAAAGCATTAGCTTCAGAATAAGTACGAGCATAATAATATGCATAAGTAATGGTGCATCGGCATTGGTGTAAGTCATAAGTAATAGTATTAGCACTAATTTTTTTTACACGAATTATTTATCCTTAGCATGTAATTATTATAATATATATTATATTTACTATGTAATTTGAAAACGAATTCAAATCGTATAGCAACGTTAGCCACAAATTAAGTTTATATTTATGAGTACCAGAGTTAGAGGCCAGAAAGAGCGACTTACTTTACAACCAACCTGTGTACTTCCATTATTAACAAAAATCTAATCATATCTCATATGGATAAATGATTAAAAAACATAAATTATTTCAGACAAAGTATTGATAAATGGCGATGATATTGCAACTCATATTTTACCTGAAACAATTAACCCAGCCTCCTATTTTCAACCCCTGCACGGATATTGTGATAGTAATAAATTAATCTAACGATTTGATTACCCAAAATACAAAATCATTGTTGAATTTTTAATATTTAGAAATCAATGAATTTTCAAATTGTTCAAAATACCATGTTTTTTCTTGAAATTATTATCAGTGAATACTTTAATTGTATGGTTATAATTACATACCTGGTTTATAATGTAAAAGAAAATAAATCATAATTGTAACATTATTATAGTCATATAAATGGAATTAAAAAAGTAAGAACTTTTCTTACGAATACATACAATTCGTATTAATTACGAAGGACATAGGAGAAGCCCTTAGTCGGGGGGAAGGGGAATTGCTATATATATATTAAAAATTTGCACAAAACACGTCATTAGGTCTTTATAGACGCACGTAAAAAGGGTTTGAAATTTTTTTTAAAACAACCCGCTTTATGGCCAAAAAAACCCCCAAAAATAAATTATTATTATTATTAGTTAAATGAGAATTTTTAGAAAGATTCGGGTTTTTGTATATGGTAGGGCACATTAAAGGCTACAAATAAGCCAAATTTTATCAAAATCGTTAGAGCCGTTTTTTTTTTAAAATAATAATAACTGACTTTTGCGGGTTTTTTTTGCCAAAAAGGGGGTTGTTTTTCAAAAATTTTCCAAACCTTTTTTCGTGCATCTATACAGGCCTACTGGACATGTCTGGTGCAAATTTGATTGAAATCGATCGAATAGTTTTCTCTCTAGCTTTGTATACTTTTATTAAAGTAGGCGATTAACTAATAAATATTATTATTATTAGCTAGAGAGAAAACTATTCGATCGATTTCGAACAAATTTGCACCAAACACGTAAATTAGGTCTTTATAGTTGCACGTAAAAAGGTTTTGAAAATTTTTGAAAAACAACCCTCTTTATGGCCAAAAAACCCCC
>JAGFPH010001369.1:106796-136989 GCA_018207615.1 Philaenus spumarius
AATTTTAGTTCATTGAAAATATCATTCTATATATAGTTTATTAACATACATTTATTGAAAAGACGTCAACTTCTATTCCTTTTTTCTCTCTCTCCTTCACAGATGACCCGTTTCAATCTATTGACTTTAAGATTATTATCAAATCAAATATTACACTAGTTCGTTTCATTGTAACTTCGTTAAAATAAACACATAGCACATTTGACACAAGCACAATAACAATCACGAAACATTTGTTAAATAACTTGAAACATTGAATATTGAGACGCGATTTACGCGTGTAAGATGACACGACGTGACCTGCATGACACTATTGCGCCACACGCGTCACGTTGGGGAACGCATATTACAACGCAGTTGCTCCCAACATTTTATTTGTTAGAATTTTCAAAATTAATGATTCACGGATAAAACTAAGCTTATTAGATCTAAGCTCAGAATCTGATAATAGGCACTCAGGAATCTATAGCAGACACTCAGATTATAAATATATTGGTAATTGAAAATTATAGCCTACTGAACATATGACAATACAAATCTAATTTCCCTAAAAATATTTATCCAATTTAGATGAAATTTGAAATATATTTAAACAAATATGTATAAATACAATATACAAAAATGATAGCTCTACTGTAATATTTAAAGAAATAGGTCACCAACTTTACTAAGCATAGCCTATTGAATGCGTATAATTAGCCTATCTATCAAAATGATATCTTTGGTACAAGTCTTATCAAAAGATATGATAGAATGCGCAAGTCTAGTACAAAATAAATATATAACTTAATTGGCATAATAATTAATCAAGATATTAAAAATAAATACACTCCCCGCTCCCAAAAATTAAACAGATGGTTAGTGAGATATTAACGTTTTATTCAGGAGTACGATTGTAACGTTTAACCATACTGTGTTGCATCTAGAAAAGAGGCCTAGAATTATAAAGTTGATGGAGTATATGCTTATATATTGTCGTAGAGTTAAAATTTTTTTTATATTATATTTATATGTATATTATTTATATTTGTTATAAATTTCAAACGCATCAGATGAATATTTTTATAAAAAAACTGTGTTTAATACAAACATATTCATTGATAATTATGCGTTCATAAAGTTGTTAGCCTATTTAGTTAAAAATTATCGTAGATAAATAAATATATATTTATATTGTTTATATTATATTTATACATATATTGTTTAAATATATTTTAAATTTCATACAAATTGGATGTTTATTTTTAAAGAAAATTGATTTTTATTCAAGACAAGTTCATCGTGACTGCTTATAGGCTAATACGCTAGACTGAAATCGTGTGACGCGTGGCGCGAGAAACTGTGTCACTGCCACTGTGCCACGCGACTGTCATGCTACGCGAGATGCGCTGCGTAGCGTAACGATGTCAATATGCGCTAATACATTATTCTAGGAATGTTACAAAAAGTCGCGCTGTGCCACGTCGCGTAACACGCGTCATCGCGCCTCAATATGCAACTTGCCTTATTGTCATGAATTGTTCACGTACTTATAGATTGTGGACATGTCATACACTGAGCGTTTAAAGGTTATATAATCTGTACCAATGTATTCAACCCCTCACCTCACTTTATCTTCCGTCATCATGACATGTGGTCAAAATGTTTATTTAGTAAATTAAAAATGGGGTTCGAGCCGAATTTCTGTTTGTCGTTCAACACATTATCGGGTGTATATTTCAAAGCTTCATAAATCTCAAACTCCTCGATTGTGTCCATTCTGCGGCCCTTACGTACAGAACGTCTGGTTCTCCTCAATGCTCTCAAAAGTATGGTTCATATCCATAATATGATGGGCAAAACTATATTTTTGTAATAATGTTTTGACTTTTGAGACATGTTCAAGGAATCTAGTCATGAAAGAGCGTACCGTCTGTCCAATATAAAAGTCATCAAATATGGATCAATTTAGTCTGTAAGTACCAGTTGAATTATGTTTATTAATGTAACTTTAAAACGTTTAAATTTAGAGTTTATCCTAGTTTATTACTAGTTGTATATGTGAGTGTGATGTCATTCGGGAATCATTATATTATAATGATGTAATCATTCTATTTGTTTTTATTTGAATATTATTTCTGTTTTTTTAATTTTAATTTATGTATAGTGTAATGTAATTGACACAATTAAGAAATCACAGAAACAATCAGTGCCACAACGTTTAAGTTTTTTTTACAACATGACTGTATGTAACATACATAAATTAATATTTATTATTATAACTGCTCTGTGTATATAAGTTTCAGAATTCATCTCACAATATTCCCTACATTTCAACATCCCCAGAGTTAAGAAATGGTTAATTTACTGTTTAGTTCCTAGAAGTGAAACAAATGAAAGCTTTACTTAGAGAACTACTTTAATAAACCATTCTTAGTTAATACCTGCTTAGATCACTATTTATATTTCAGACTGCTTGGAAGTATAAATACAGAATTTACTGTTTTATTTACTTCGTAAGTATGCACAGCTCTAAGGAAAACTTGTGCATACACTCTTCTGGATTACGATCTAGACTTAGGATAGATTTTAAAAGTGTAAAAGATAAAAGTAATATTAATTAGTCTGGAAATAAAAGAATATTCCTCATACATCTTTCCAGGAAGTATAAGGAATTAGCTAATATTATTTAAACTAACTAATTAAAGAAAATATCCTTTGTTAAATACATTGGAACATTTTAGTTTAAAAACGCTTATAGTACCTTTATTCGTTTGAAATTCAGCTTCAGTTTTTAATTTTATTTCATAAACTTTCTGCATTTTATCTACAATTGATGCTACTGGTTTTGTTAAATACACGACTATAATAATTACATTTTAAATTATGTAATCTGATGTAAAATGTATATCAAGTTAGCATAATAAATAAAACTTTAGTTTAAACTTACAAATACTACCATAATTTAGTGTCTGAGATTGTTGTTAGTTGTCTGTAATGGTTTTTTGATGAACCCATACGCGGCACTCAACGTGTTAAAGCGTAAATTTGACTATAAAGTGACAGCCCGTGAATAAAAATAATTATAATGTAATACACTTACAGCCAAAAATCTACAATAGGTAATTTATTACATTAAAGTGATAGTTGCTAAAAAATATGGGAGAAACTTTAATAAAATGCAAAGTCCTTATCTTTCTTTATATCACTAACTAGCAGGTACCCGTGGCTTAGCACACGGTCCAAAGTTTCGCCGGATAGTAATAAATGTTTATCATTTTAGGGGTTGTTATTACACCCCCCACCCTTAGCATCACGCTTTAAAATGAATCTATGATTTACATATAGTATATATGTATTGTAAGAAACAAATTTACCAATTTCCAGCTCTCTAGCTTAATGGGAAGTATAAAAATAATTTGTATTGTTTTAGGGGTTGTTACATTTTCACCCCTTAGCAGTACACTAAAAAATACAAATATGGTTTACTTTTTATTTATATCTTGTAAGAAATAAACGTACAAATTTCCAGCTCTCTAGACTTAATCGAAGTATAATCATATACATTTATTGTTTTAGTTATTGTTTCAACCCTTAAATCTAAATGAATTCTGGCCTATGTTTCATTTCAGGTCATGATCAATATGTGCAAAAATTTCATTCAAATCCATCCAGTAGTTTTTACACGATTGAGTAACAAACACACAGACAGACAACATTAGATTTGTACATAATAGTATAGTTATATTCATTATAATTATTGCCAACTAGTGAAGGTAATGAAACAACTTGTTCTCAGTTTGTAAAGTTCACTTTATACAAAAAAAAGTAATGCCAATAAACCTTAAACATAAAATTAATTTAAAACTGATGTTTTCTTGATCCTTATTGGATTAATATTATGTATATATATTTGTTTTGTTTATGCATATAAATATATACAGAGTGTTCATTTAAGTCCCTTTAACCACCTTTATTAATATTTTTTATTGAAAACAAGTAAACAAAACTTTGTATATATCTTGTGTTGCACAACAGGACAAAAGTTTTGACATATCTGAACATTTATAATTTGGGGAGGTGGGGGGGGGGGGTTTCTTGAATAGCAAATTTCAAATATAAAGGTAGGTCATGTAATACAACTTTGAAAAGCTTATTAAAAGAAAAACAGATTGGCGCAAATTATGTTCATGGACAATCAAAGTTCCGGAAATGATATTGTAATCATAACATCAAAGCAGGTTATTAATGTGTTATCTTTAGGAATATGTAGGTTGTATATTATTTTCCAGAACTTTGATTGCCCACTTTGAAACGAAGCAAGATAATAAGCTCTAGTTTGCGCCATTGTGTTTCTCTTTTAATAAGCTCTTCAATGGTGTATTTCATGATCTACCTTTATTTTTGAAATTGTGAACCCCCCTTTCCCCCTAAACCCCACAAAATTATTATAGAGGTTAAGATATAATGTCAAAAGATTTTCCTGTTATGCAACACAAGATATATACAAAGTTGTGTTAACTTATATTTAGTAACAACAATAATGAGGGGGGTTAAAGGGACATTTTGCACACTCTGTATATTGCTAACATATATTTATAGATTGGCTACATGTTCATGTTTACTAAGACATAATAATTACATATATTACTTTTTCTTAAATAAATTCAGAAGTGTATAACTCTTATGAGTTTACTCAATACATAATATACCATAAAACCTTATTAATATTTACCTTCAGCAATACGTGGACGACGTAATGATATTCAATTTAACAATTAACTAACACTGATAGTCCTCTAGCCCCGCCCGATTCAACTATCTGTATTAAATCATTTTTTGTAAGGTAAACATTAGTTTAAATATGACGGTATCTCGTTTGTCATTCATTACATAGCATCAAGTTCACCTTATATTGTTAGGATAAGTTACAAAAAACATAATTAGACAAATTATAAATTGAATTTGAAAGCTTCTGCAACATTCAGTGCTTTGGGTTTCCATGACAACGTAACATGGCTCGTTAGTTTATTGACTTCATTCATATGTCGCTATACAACCTATGTAGCATTTATTTGAAAAAAGTGTAAAAAGTAAGTAACAATGATTAACGTAATACTGTTTACCTTCCTTGTTTTAACTTTCCAATTTTAATTAAACTCAAAGTAACATTAGTTATATGGATAATAAAGTACATAAAATGAGTAATAAAGTAAACCATGCTTTAGCAGTTGATAGCAAATTTGTTTTATCTATTTTGCTTTGACAACATTGAAATAATTAGATTCTTAATATACCAATAGTGTACCTTGTTCAGTATGCTTTATTATTTGTATTTTACCACAGTCAAATTTCTGTTTCGTCAATATTACAAAATATATGTTTTTGTCTTCCAATCAACTTGTATATTCCGATTTAAAGTCTGTTAAAAGATGCTCTGCATTATGTTTGCATTACTAAACCATTACCTATTCTCCCAAGTTTTATCTAATCAACAAACTTGTTGTCTCATAAAATACTATTCTTGTAGTCCATAATAATATCGATTGACATGGTAAAGTAGTTTGAAATTTACATTTATTTCCTAAAATCATAATGTTTCAAAGGTGGGGGGAGTTATGCATGTTTGTTAGAAAAAGAAAGAAGTAGTAATTTCAGACATTGACTTTTATTTCAAATTTGTTGACAAAATATGTTTTGTAAACTATTCTAGTTTTTCATAAGTAAATTCTGTGTTATTTCTGTGTTGTATTGTTTATGACTTCATACAGACTACAATAAACTGCCGCTAAAATTTGATTACGTAAGACAACGTTAAATATTTTAAATAAGAACAACAAAAACAACAAAATCATTAATCAAAGAACTATTTTATTTAATAAAATACATTTTAAAATTTTTCTGAACAAAACATGTTGTTCTGATAATATATGTAAGTTATTAATTTTTAATAAATAACTAATGAGCTTGACTTGTGAGAAAGTAACTTAGATAAAATAAAACCTGAACACAAAATCTCACAATAAATACGTTTACTAACCTCAAATGCGTTTCAACGACAATGTCGCCATCCTCAGTGATGCACGGGCTACAGTAACCAAACTATAACTATTTATAGTTTATAATTTATTTATAGTTATAGTTTGGTTACTGTAGCCCGTGCATCACTGAGGATGGCGACATTGTCGTTGAAACGTGTTTGAGGTTAGTAAACGTATTTATTGTGAGATTTTGTATTCAGGTTTTATTTTATCTAAGTATTAATTTTTATTTGTCGTTATAATTATTTGTCGGAAACATAGGCCTATTTGTCAGAAATATGTCTTCAATGTTTCGTCGATGTTTTTTGTGTTAGTTAATAACATAATTTATTTTATTACTTGATATTTCATTGTCGTAAAGCTTACAACTTTTTAATCGATCCCATAGCGTATTAGTTTAATGTTAAATTGATCAATGTAAATTAGTTTATCTTAGTGACTGGGTGAAGTGCATAAAACCAAGTTTCTAGGGTTTAGGAACTACTCCTTAGATCTAGCAATCTCTAAAAACGGAGTGAATAAACGAATTCTAGCTTGAGGTAGAACAAGCTAAGGCAAAGTTAGATATGTCCGGGAAAAATTAAGCAAATGCTAGGGGAAGCGCGAGCTAAGGTTAGAACTATCTAGGGGCATGTTGTGGTTCTCCAATGTTGTGGAGAACAGCACAACAGACAAAAATGTTTGGTATTTTTTCCAAAGATACACGGACACAGTTTGCAAAAATTGGAAATCTGTTTAGTTGATCGAAATATCTTTCGACGATTACTCTTTCCTTAGCGTCATTCAAATTGAAGTTTCTTTCCTCAGCATTGTTTGGGGGTTTAAGTGATGTAATCAACCACTGTGAAATCCCATAACCTGAATCACCAAGTAGGCAAGCACTTCCATAAAAACGTGACATCAAGCTCCTAATTTCACCCCTACGCCCCAAATCCTAGCATCATGAACGCTCCCTGGCCATTCTGCACACACGCTTGTAAACTGTTCATTTCCATCAACTGTAGCCTGAACATTTATGCTGGTAAACCCTTTTCTACTGACATACTCATCGCCATGGAGGGGTGGGTTTTTAATTTGGATGTGTGTGCAATCCAGAGCTCCTATCACAGTTGGCATACGAAAACGTCGTTGCCAAACAATTTTAGCTTCATTTATTTCGTTAATTGTTGTTGGAAAACTAATCCAATGATGAGCTCTGGAAACTATCTGATTTACCACTTCTTTCACAGTTTTGAACGCTGTGGTCTTGTGAACTCCAATATCCTCGCCAATTCCTGACTGAAAACCAGGATCACCAACAAAATGCAAGAATACTTCCATTTTCTTTCTTGATGACAGACCGCCACCTCGCATGTCCGTTTCATCTAAAAATTCTACGGCTAAAAAATCAACACTTTCACTTTGAAATCTTAATAATTATTTACAACTACGAGGGGAAACAACCCTTCGTTCGTTGTAGGTCTTACGTTGACACACCTGTATAAATGCCGCCATGTCGGAGGACAAACAACGATTGTCTAAAAAGCTAGCGTGCCTTGGACCAGGCTAGGAATTTCCTAAGATAGTTCTAACCTCTGAAGCTAGAAGCCTCTTTTTATTCACTTCGTTTTCAAGCATTTGCTAGGCCTTCCGGAAAACCCTAGCTCGATCTAGGGCTAGACAAGTCTAACTAATTTCAATCTCTTACATCTTAGCATTTCACTCTGATTTAAATAAAAACCCGAACCACAAAACAAGGAGCAAAAACTATAACTAAACAACTAAATTGTAAGTTAAGTTTAATACATTACCCTTATGTACATTTCGATGACATGGTCATCATCCTCAGAGGGTTTTAACACTACTTCAGTATGTATTAAACTTAACTTACAATTTAGTTGTTTAGTTATAGTTTTTGCTCCTTGTTTTGTGGTTCGGGTTTTTATTTAAATCAGTGTGATTTTGTCGCCACATAGCTCTTTTATTTTGTTTAATCTTAGCATTTGCTTCAAAAAACCTTAGACTTAGCAAGTTCTAGCTTTTATTCACTTCACCCAATATATAACATCAAGAAAGTTTGTAAAATAAATTAAATTCATTGTACATTTATGTACTACAAAGGAGATATTTAAATAAGATATTTAAATTATAGATATATAATTTTGTACGAAAACAATTATGATTTAAATTATGTATATTCATTGAACAATTCCTTCTGGTTAAGCTTGTTTATAAAAAAAAATCTAAAAAATTTCGATGCGATTTATTAAGACGTAATGGCACGTCATACTCAGTATCTTTGTTCTAAGTATTATAATGAAACAATGTCTGCAAGGTAAATCAAAGCAACTAAATATCGATAATTTAAATCTTAAATCAATACGTCGAAAACGCTATTCTTCAAAGCTGTCATTAATTTTAAATTGCTTAGCCATACAAATTAAAATAACTTCTGAACATTTTTGAATTAGTTAAAGTTTATTTTAGAGTGATATTGAAATGTTTCTTCTAAATTAAATGTTGTATATATTACATAATTTAATTATTAAGTATGCATTTTAAGAGTTAGATCAATCGTGTACTTCAAAAGAAGATTATCTGTTCATGTGTTTATTAAAAATTATGTGTTTATTAAGATAGTGTTGTCTTCTAATTGTGTGTCCACCATTAATGCAATTAATTAAATTAATAAAATTAATAGTGATTATAAAATTAATGAGTGCTTGTAAACCACGAAACAAATATTTAAATAAACTGTCAAAGCGAGTAAAAATATATCCATCGAAAAATATTTTCAAAATAGTTTTTACCTGATTAAACATATCTACTTATGTCAATGAAAGCTAAGACCTAGATATATTAAAGAGCATGGTAACTTAAAGGAACATATACTATGTCTGCTTTAAATTTTGCATACGGATGTGTACTGACGTTATTAATTTTTAATTGTGGATGTGTGTGGTTTGACTTTGTTTACATAATGTTAAAATATAATTCAATTTAATAAAACCTCAACTTGAAGTAATTCAAGATTTTACTATAGTAAAGTAATTGTTATACTAGAAACAAATTACTATGTTTGAGCCACAGATATTAAAATTACGGAATTAACAATAAAAATATATTTGTTCGTTAAATGATTTAACTTTAACAATGTATAAAGTACTTTACTACTTTTAAATTGAAATTGAACACTGCAATACAAGCGTGGACAAGCAATTTATATTAAAGTTGATTCACGTAGAAGGAAACCCAAATAGATAAATCTTTATAATGAACTGAGAGAGATTTGATCTTCATCATAAATTCTTCGAACATTCCCATCCACAATTTTCTTAGTCATGTTCAGACGAGTATGGTGAAAATGTATTTAATACTTTAAAGATAGAAATATAAAAGTATCAAGTTCTTCATTCAAAAAAGCTGTTTATAAGATAATTATCTGACATACACCTGGCCTCATACATGTACATACAAATCGTAGTATTAATTTTATAACTTACACTCCAAAACATCACGTTTTCGTTTGCCTTTCTATGGTTAAATACACTGTTTATAATAATAGCTTTAACTTTCTGAAATGCACACAATACATCAGACATATGTTTACGTTATATTTAGTTTAAATAGGATTAGTTTTTTCAACAATATTATATTAAAACATACAAGTAGAATTTAGGGTTTTCAAAAATCATTACGTTGTATAATATGAGTCAAATTTATAGTTGAATAACGTATTTTTAAATAAAAGAAATCAATTACAGAACGAAATAGTTTAGCGTAAGCAAAATCAAAATAAATAAGCACTTTTTTAATAAACGTAACTTAATCTATTTATTTCCTACAGGCATTTATATACCATAGAAAATATATCATACATATGCCTTTCCAGAAAGACAAATTATTGAAGAATAGACAAACTAGGGAAGACAAAAGTGAAGACAAAATAGTGAAGATAAATATATTAAGCACTATTTCAAGCTGTAGAGTAATTAAATATTAAATAAAATCGTTTTGAGCTTTAATATTAACAAGGTTTTAACTGTACTTTTACTACAAAACTAGTAGTCTAAGCCCCCGTGAAAAATCCCGTTCAGATTAATTATATACACATAAGAAATACATTTTTTGTTTATACTATTTAAAAACAACTGACTTTATCTAGGCCTACCTAACTATGCTGACGGGGATTTTTAACTCGGTAAATGTGTACAATTAAAAGGATTATAAAACTCTATTCCTATCTGTTAAAATTTTTTATTTATATAAATCAGTATATATCTAATGAAAGGTATAGTATCTTTTACTTGCCTTTTATTTCATATTGATAGATCAAATGATTTGTAGAAGTTTTACTATCACGATCAAAATGTAAAACCGGTAATCAAATAAAAAAACTTGCAATAACCTAAAAGTCCGAGCTAGACCATAGTTAGGTCTCTCTATGACTATTTAGCATCGTACAAAATAGCGTTTTACAAAAAGACTCAAACAAGTTATTAGTATAAAGTCGTTTTGTAATAAAAAAAATATGTAATAAAATCAGTTACCATTTTTAAAAACAAACAGTAAATGTTTTACAGCATTTTCAGTAAAATTTTTACATTTCAAATGTTTTAAAACGAAATTATGGTAATAATAGTTCAATAGGAAACATTATACTAAATGTCAGCTGTTTTTAACTATATTTTCTGATATAAAATTGTTAGTGTGTCTGTGTGTGATATTTTTAAGTTTAAAATGTTTTAAATATTCGAATATTATATTTCTAGATGAAGGAATTTTATTTTGAAAATACTCCTTTAAGATAGTAGGTTATTTATGTGAATCTTTATAGAAATCTTATATATGTTAAATATGGTAATTTAGTAATATTTTTTTCTTTTTTATTTTTTGTAGAAACGATTGTGTTAGACTTACCATAGTCATGTCCACGTATTCTATTTAATTTAAATTGTCCCTTGTATGTTGCATTATTTATTATTACTGGTACATCAGTGTAACCATGTCAGAAATCTGCATACAATTAGTGTTCAGCATTGTCACTGCATACAACATTGAGAGATTGATTGAGATAAATAAGACAGCATTTAGATGTCGCTTTCAAATATGTTACCTATTGTTTTTGCCGGCCTATGATAAAAGTTTATCTTAATGCATGTAGCCAATTGCAAACTATATTAAACTTTATGTTTAAAATATTATTATTATCTCTTTCATAGGTCAACCTGTGTTTTCAACTACACATATTGTATTTCTTGTTTGCATTGCCTACTATACAAATTTTGTATATAGCAATTAAAATAATAAAGATAAAATATTTATCTAATTTTAGACAAAAAACTTTATTTCCAAACATAAACGTAGTTTTTGCAAATTAAAACAAATAATATTTTAAAATATTTTCACCTAATAAATATTTTTATTCTTAAGTTGTATGCCAAATGTATAACTTCCAATGCAGCAGTAAAAATTATAACGTAAGTCACATGTTTATGTAACTAGGAAAACCAAATTAAGAAGTTTAATAACATTAGTAATTGCATAGTACTTAAGTATCACTAAGTAGTATAATAACTTAAAATTTTCCTTTAGTTATTCTTTTTTTATTTAATAGACTTGAATAGCTGCAATGCAGACATGTTTCAAAATTTTAAGAAAACACTTTAATTTTTATTTAGAATTAGCTTATTATATTTCAAAATTCTGTTGCGTTTAAAATAATATTATAATTGAGATTAGGCTTAAATTTAATTTTGTCAATGTGTAAAAGTTTCATACAGTATTTCTTTTCTTTTTTGTTTGTATATTAATAATAAATATTGAAAATACATTTACCAATATTGAAATTGTATCTGATTTTAGTAATATTGTAACGAGTAACAGTATTTACGACTAGTATTACTATATAAAACTCAAAACGTAATAGTTTGTTGCTAAATAAATGACTCAACATTAAATGTTGCATATTAAATGTAACAATAGTAATATAGAACGATATTAAACTTATACTTAACATAAATATAATGACTAAATATTATGATATAATTATAATAATATTTATTATATTTGTATCATCATTTCAATTTAATATATAATGTATATAATGTTGGGACATTTGATAGGAAATTGGGTACAATTACACTGAACTATTATTTCATTATAGTTTTGCGTTCATTAAATCTGTTCGATTATAACAAATTTATTTCGATTATTGTGAATTTATAAGAACATTTATTAAATTATCTTACTTATTATCATAGTTAAATAATCTTTAATTTATCAAATGAAATATAATTTGTTTGTATAAAAATTACATTTCTATTATGTCGTTTCATTATTGTGTAATTGATTTCTTTATAACAGCAGTTAGGAAAATATTTTATAAAAAACAATTTAAAGTAATTGTTTGACACATTTTACATTATGTAAACAAAACGTTGAATAACTATGATTTCAGACATAATTTGTTTAAGATTTTCAATAAATAAATCAATAGTACTATACGATTACTACAGACAGATTACTTACCTAAGAAACTATATTTTAGTAGTTATAAAACAATAAGTGACGCCTATTGCCTGGTAATCAATTAAACTTTGTAGAAAGTCAGAAAAGTGTTCAATATCAATATCAATAGTGAACAGTGATTATAAATAATGAAAACAAATTTAACATTGAATATTCTAATATAGTTACTATTCGAAATTAATCTTCAAGTATTTAGATAGTTAAAATACTGTACATAACTTTTATAAGATTAAATGAATTTAAAAAATATTTAGAAGAACTTACTGGAATACGTTTTACGCTGTATTTCAAGTATTCTTTTCTTTAAATGAACATTGTCTAGTGACTTTATGACATAATTATCAATTGTGTCTCGATAATTACAGTACACAGAATAAAGTAATAAAGTTTTTTATACAATTTTAAAATATACGTCTTGATATTTAATATTTATCCTTAAAATGTACGTAAATTAATAGTGTGTAACACTATATTAAATCTGTACAATTTGTTTAGAGCTATTTGGGGAAAAATTACACTATTTCCACTATTTTAAAGTATAAAATAATTTATGGAATAATATATGTAATATTATACTAAAATATATTTTTAACATATTATAGTATTCTTTATTATTACATCTATCTCCCCATCCACCTCTTAATTAAAATAATACAATGGTATCTACGTAATGCTATACGTGTCAATTAATTGTTTAAGATTAAAACATTGATTAAAAGCAAACCAGTTGGTCGTTTGTACATACTATGGCAAATAAATTGGCTCCTCCTAAAACCTCGTTATCTTATGAGACAAACTAATTCATAGCTTGTTAAAAATGTCGCAATGGTTTAATCCAAGATTAATTGCAAAAGAACAATTTTAATTTGCAGGAAGAACATTAATTTAGTATAAAAAAACGTAACATGTTACTGATATCATCTTTTAAGCTGAATGAAATTATCTTGCAATTACAAAACTAATAAATGTATTTCGGTTGTTTAAAGTCTGTATTAGTCTTGTCCAACCACATAATTAATGATCAAAAAGATTAATTGTATATTATAAATCTAAACAAAGGCAAAGTAATAATGTTACTCATTCGAAAACGTTAGCGTCTTTCACAAATACTAAAGTAAAATAACGTCTGATACAATCTACAAAGATGGGTATGTATTGTTGGTTAAAATGTAAATGTTTTTGTAGTTACTTCAGTAAGTAACCAATATTAGTTATAAAGAAACTTAAGTTTAATACACATCTACATCATTTGCAGCTATATATTTGTTTTAAACTAAGTAGTTCATTTTTCATATCAATAATATCACGACATATTTGGATTAAAGAAAGTTTATCAGAACTTTTATATATGTATACATATTGTAACATTCTAGAATGCACAAATACTAATTCGTTTAATTTATGTATAATTCCTTACAATATCCTACGTTTTCTTAAACATAGTAACATATATTTTAATATTTTTTGTACAGATATCTATTTATGAATTGGTACATTTAAATATAATATTTAATACATTTTCAATAACGGATGTTATAATGTAATTATCATTTCATTAGTACTACTAAAAGCAGATAATTTACTAACAGTGGTTTAAATGCTTAATCTTTATATAATATTAAAAGTAGCCTAAATCTGCTAGTTAGTCGACATGTGCAAGAAAAATACTATGTATTACAAAATATTAATAATATACATGCGCTAAAACTCCTTAGCAAAGTTTCTCTGACTATGGATATATTGGTAAATTCCTTATCGACAAGTATGCATTCCGAAACGACAGAGCTTTAGATATGAGGAGTCGGCGGGAAAAACGATGAAGGTTCATATTTTTCGGGTTTTCAGCTAATGACATATTCTTGTAGCCTGAAAGCTGTAGTTTCTTGTGAAATGTGTGTAAAGGGAAAAAACAGTTAGGGTTAGTATTTATTGTAAGAAGAAAATACCTACTAAGCGGAAAGAATGATGAGGGTGTACAGCATCAGCGGTAGTAACGATGAACATTCAAGTCCCTTATTTCTCTTCTCTTTCCTGTGTTGTTTACAGTATATGCCTAATGTTTTCATGTTACGTCACGATATCACAGTAGCCGTTTTTATTTTCCTTGTCAGTTGTGTTCTTAACTCTTAGGATAGTTTGTTGTGTGTACTTGTGTTTGAGTGATACTTGGTAGATTAATTATTGAAAGTGTAGTTGAAAGTGCCAAAAGTGAAAATGGATTGTGCGGAAAAAGCTGTTCCTGACAAGGGAAAAGCAAAGAAAAGACAGAGCTTTGGACGAATTACTAACGCTAGTAAACAGTTGAGAAATCATACTTATGAGACTGGTGAGAACTGTAATTGTAAAAGATTTGCCTGTTTTACAAATACAACTGATGATGAACGAAAAGTGATTGTTTCCGATTTCAATAGGTTAAAGGACCGTGATTGTCAAAATCTCTATTTGGGTGGATTAATTCAGTGTCATTTGGTTAAACGCAGGAATAATAGGCCAGATTTGCCGGATGCTGCATTACATTCTTATTAATATTCTTATAAAGTCAGGGTGAAGCGTCTTGATGCTATGGTTGAAGTTCCTGTATGTTACAGAGGTTTTATAGCTATTCATGGACTAACACCTAGACGACTACAGACAATTCAAGAACAGTTAACAACGTTTGGGAAAGTATTGCCTGACAAACGAGGTAAACACAAGAACAGGCCTCACGGTGTAACTGAAGAAACTACTACTAAAATTCATGAACATATTCAGTCTTTAAAGGGTAGAAAATCTCACTACTCGCTAAAGAAAAGTGACAAAATTTATTTGCCAGATGAATTGAACATAAAAAAACTTCATGAAATGTATAAAACTAAAAACCCAAATAATGCAGTATCTTACGACACCTACCGCAAGATTTTTGAAACCAACTACAATATCTCATTTGGGTACCCGAGGTCTGATACCTGTAGCCATTGCGATGAACTGAATGCAAAATTAGAAATACTAAATAAATCTAGTTGTGAAAACAATGACCGTGATGCAGAGGTAAAAAAATTAAAACAAGAACTTGAATTACATAAAAGAAAGGCCTCAGTGTTTTACGAAAGAAAAAAAATAACACGAATAAGATGTTCAAAAACAGCTCAAGAAGAAGCAATCACTATTGATTACCAGAAAAACCTATGTGTACCAAATATTGCTACTAATACAGTGTACTATAAAAGACAGTTAACAATACACTTATTTAACATCCATGTACTTTCAACCGGGGACTCATACTTCTATGTTTATGACCAGACAATTGCTAAGAGGGGAGCAAACGACGTAGCGTCCATGCTGAATAATTTTATTCTTGAACACCTATCCCCAGATGTCCGGAAACTTCACATTTTCTGCGATTCTTGTGCCGGACAAAACAAGAATGTGACAGTTTTTAAATACCTCCACTATGCTGTTCACTTTATGAAGAGATTAGAGACCATAAAAGTTACATTTCCTGAGAGAGGGCATTCATACCTTGAATGTGACCGGAACATGACCTTAATCCCTAAAAATCAAGTTGCTGAGACACCACAGGATCTGTATAACATAATCAGAAATGCTAGAGTGAAGCCAAGTCCATTTCAAGTGATTCAGTGTAAGCAAGAACTATTCAGAGACTGGACAACATTTTTCAAACAAAGTGAAGTCTATAAAGGTAAACTTGCTGTACAAACGCGCCCAATTAAAGAACTAGAAATTACAGCTGAACATCGTAGAACAATAAGCCATAGGCCAACATTCAACGGCAGTTGGGAGAATCGTCAGTTGTACTTCAAGCTGAGAAAAGAAGACAACAAGCCTTGCCTGATGGACAGTTTTTTCTACCAGAATCTGCCTACGACATGCAGCTTCCACTGACGGAGGCTAAGTGGAAAGATTTGCAGGTGATATTTTTTGCGTAAAATTAAACTAATAATTAATTGGACAGGTGTGTTTTTTTTTTTAGAGCATAAAAATATCAAACATAAATTAGTAATACTAGGGCTAGGCTAAACAAACATTTAAAAAATAATATTAATAAAATTATAAAATGTTGTATACTGGATTTGTATGCTAAATGTTACATGAATGTTTTATGAGTGTGTAAGTATGTACGCATGTGTGTTTTAATTCGATCCTAAAAATGTTGTTTTTTGTAGGAATTGACAAGATTTTTGACAAGCCTGGAGGCTAGAGAGTTTTTCCAAAATCTACCCCATTGTAATAATATTGAAGATGACGGTGATGAAGTGTAATTCACAATATCACATACAGAAACTACATAAGAGTATCTATATATTTATAGTCCTAAAATGTGTGTTAAATCTACAATAACTCTTTTTGTATCATTAAAGTTAGTAATTTTAAAAATATACTCATCGTTTTTTCCGCAAAACTGCAACACCTTCATCGTTTTTCCCTCTTATAAATGGTAATTAGACTAATTATAATTAAATTAATAAAAAAGTATCTTTTATTTTTATTTATAAAATGAGGTCTTTAAAGGCAACCATTTGAATTTTTTTTTAAGGTATAAAGATAGTTAATTTTATTATATTTGACTGTGTGAAAAGGTTTTAAACTTTAAAAATCATTTATCTCAGTTGAAGGAAAAACCCACCCTCATCGTTTTTCCCTCCGACTCCTCATATTAAATTCTACTGTATCAGATTGTGTAACTATCCCTCTTTTCCCTCCAACTAGCGTATCAAAACAATTAAATTATATGCATGTCATGTATAACAATCGTTTTACTTTACTAAGAAGATTTGGAATATGTCAAATAAAAAGGACATACTACATTTCGGGGTTATGGGTTAAACTTTTACTCAAAATATTATCTTTTTAGCTTGTCTAGTACAGTACAATACATTCTTATTTGTTCCAAGGAATTAAAGCTTGAAAAATACAATACCTAGACTAGTATAATACCACTACAGAACTAAATAATAACAACTATAAAGGTTTATCGATAACCCTCTAAATAATGGCATTCAAGTTCATTTAAAACCACTAAAATCTCTGTATAATTGTGGTTTGCTAAATGGTTATCCCCAAACGTACTTCAGCTCATCTATTGTTGCATGAATTTAACGTGCTTTTGTTAACGAACTTATATATAATATTATTAATGTTACCCGAATATACAAAATGGGAATATATATTTTGAAAATGCAAATAATTTTGAATTAGTATAGATATGTCTAGCTTGAATTATCTATACCAGATATAATATAAATTTAAATTTAAAATATAAATTTAATTCAAAACAAATCTTAACTTAAATCAAGTGCACATTGTATGATTACGTTTGAGAACAATTACATATTTTGTATAGTTATGTATGTACTACAGTATTTAAAGTACTAACTGTAATGTAAGTTTTCCCTATACTAATACCGCTATCTTACATTTATTGTTGATAAATATAAACATAAAACACTTCACACTTCTGACTTTTAATAAAATACTAGAAAACTTTGATACGATTTACCCCCATTTCTGTGTCGGTAGATATATTGGTTCAGTCCCTATCGACAGCAGTGCATTTCGAAACAACTAACATATTTCATCTAAAGCTTTACAGATTCAATTGTAAAGTAACAGATTGTATGAAATACTGTTTCTCTTTACTATGTTGTAAAATCATTACAATTTTATTTGTCGTTGTTTCTTTTAAACCGAGTACCTGTTGTGTGTAAATAAGTAAATATACATTTAAATATTTGTATTGTTGTCAACTAAAATTATAATTTATATTATATTTTAAATTGTACTTTATAAGTAATATGAGTTAGTAAATAATATTGGGTAATGTATAGTTAATTAATAAAACAGTCTCATTTTAAAACCCCAAAATCTCATTAGTGTAATAACAAATAGTTTATAACTAAAAATACAATAACTTTGTAACAAGTTTCAACATAACTTTAGCATTCATTTTAAGTTTATAAAACTGATTTAAACTAACATTATAAAAAATACAATAAGAGAGGTAAAATAATTTATGTTTAAAGTTCAAGGGCAATTAATTTTTAATCACTTTCCAACTAAGCTAAGCTTTGGTTCTCCCATGTATTTACTTTAATGGAGTTATATTGTATGTAACTAGCTGGATAAAGAATACCTACTGACTTCAATTAAATATTTACCAGGACTAATGGTTTAGAATAAAATATAAACAGATTATGTTTAGTGAACAATCACTAGGTAGTAAACAGTATATTGGAAAATAAAAGTGTTATGAACTATTTTAATTTAAGTCAACACTTATTTAAAGAATATTCAACATTGCTTACTTTTTTCAAATTTATTTAAATATTCAAAGTACTAAAACAAGTTTATTTTCATCCTTATCTGGAATGTAAGAAATTATTAAACAATAATTTGGGGATTTTAAATAGAAAAACTAATTTGAACAGCTTGGTTAAAATATTAAGAACCTTCCTTTTACCATCTTGGAAGTGGCCCAACTAATGTTGATCTATGAATGGCGTATGAATGTAGGTAAAACAATTTTACATTGCTAAGTATTTTCCTCTATCATCAATTAAACACAAACAGAGTTTGATTACACTTCATGCATAGACTGATAAAAAAAAAGGCTGTCCTTAAGTTGACCTGCACAAGGAGCCCTGCGTACGTCTCCCTGTATGCTGTGTTGAATGTTTTTTAATCTTTGGCAGCTTATATTTGTATTCAGTATCTACACTGTTTACTCTTCAAATTAAGCTCTCAATATTTGCAGTATCTCCTAACATGTACGATTGAACGCTTCGTGGAATGAAGAGAAAATGATTCCTTCACTCCACACAGTTATTCTAGTTTTCCTACGGTTCTTACTTAAGGTAGTTTAGTAACAATGTTTTGAGATCAAGAATTGATAATCCAAAACGTATGATGAATGTTAATTCATATTTTCTTGTTTACTAATACAAAATAGTGTAGGAAATTTCAGTTGCCTTTAAATAGCATATGGAGAAATAGATTAACGATCTGCCATATCACAAACAGCCCAACAACCACGTTTAGTTCGACGACGAGTACATGAACAGTAGTTCACGTTCAGTAGTAAAAGCACCACTTAGTGTGTTGACAGAGTATGGGAAGAAGGGAATGGGAGTAAGAAGAAGAAGTTTTCATGCTACATACTTACTCTCATCAACATAAGTAAAGGAATTAAACAAATAAAAGAGCACTGTGGCCACAAAATCACACTGATTTAAATAAAAACCCGAACCACAAAACAAAGAGCAAAAACTATAACTAAACAACTAAATTGTAAGTTAAGTTTAATACCTTACCCTTATGTACATTTCGATGACATTGTCATCATCCTCAGAGGGTTTTAACACTCCTAAAGTATACATAAAATATTACAGCCCTATATATACTGTACACGCCCTCCCCCCACTCCTCCCCATACCGGTTAATCCAAGACCGACCTGGTGGGGGAGGGGGAATGGGAGGAGCCACATTAAATCTACTACATGTATCTATTATTAACAATAAAAACCAATTTAACAATAAATTATAAAACTATTAAATACAGAAAATAACAAACCGGTCTACTAAAACTATAAACAGTCAAACAGAAATTAAAATAGTAATAATAAAATAAAATAAAAAACTAATAGGCCTAATGAAATAAATAACAAACAAAAGAAATTAAATACTTAATAAAATAAAATAATATAAACTTTAAAACCTAATATTAACAAATACAGACTAACAAAACATAAATAATATAGGTCTATGGTTTAAAAAATACAAATAACTGAAAGTTAAAAAAAAAATTTAATTAAGGTTAAGAAATATTAAAAATAATAAATACAGTACTATCTATTGCTAAAGGTTCATATCCAGTCCTAAGTAAATAAAACAATGACGAGTTAGGAATAGGCCCTTTATCTGCATTTAATAACATATCATTGTCAGCCCGAAAAATGGAAATGCTTTCCAAGCTGTTCAATAACTTGTTTGAAGACACTTCTTTTTTTAACCTAACATTGGATATTTCCAAGTTATGGTTTGTTTCAAGAATGTGCTCCGCAACGCTAGATTTTTCAGACCTATTGTACTTAATATGTGATATGTGTTCTTTAAATCTCGTCATAATTTTTCTCTTTGTTTGGCCAAGATAAACCCTTTCACAAGTGTCACATTTTATTTCATAAATTCCAGACTTTTCCAACATTTGAATTTTATCTTTAGGATTACCTTACAGTTGTCTAAGGTTATTATGACTTTTGTAACCAATCCTAAGGTTACATTTTTTTTAAATAGACTCCAGGCCTTTAGTAAGTATGGAATCAAAAGGTAAACTAACATACCGGTCTTGGATTAACCGGTATGGGGAGGAGGGGGCGAGGGCGTGTACAGTATATATAGGGCTGTAATATTTTATGTATACTTTAGTAGTGTTAAAACCCTCTGAGGATGATGACCATGTCATCGAAACGTACGTAAGGGTAAGGTATTAAACTTAACTTAGCCTACAATTTAGTTGTTTAGTTATAGTTTTTGCTCCTTGTTTTGTGGTTCGGGTTTTTATTTAAATCAGTTTGATAAGTAAAGGAAGGTTATATTGTGGGACATTACTTGATTGTGGAGGCTCGACTAGTAGTATAGGAGACAGATATAGTCCTGGGAATAAATGGTTATCAATGCCCATATCGCGACAGCTGCTGTATTATTTATAGTTAATTGTTATATCTTGGTAACTCTTAAATATATCCGACGTTTATGATTAGAAATAGGTCATTTAAGAAGTTTGATCATCATTATAGTGTTTAGACCAGAATCATCCGAACCGTGGTAATGTCTAACCAACGTAACAGCTGTCTGTCTAATTCTTTGACAATCTTTGCACTGCTTACTTACAAAATGCTTTACTTAGCTGGTAACTCTTTACAAAAATTACAAAACAACGACTAGGTGGGTGTAGAATTTTCTTCTCACTGGCGCGATTTGTCTACCCTTTAACCTATATCTGTAGGATCACCTAAACATTTCAAAATCAGAATAAATAACTTTATTGACTTTCTAACAAACACCAATTAAATCAAATGAACATAGTGTTGCAGGAAGAATAGTGAGTGTATCAATCTACCATCCATACATTTACTTTTTGTTTTCACAGTTTACATTTATGTACAGATAAATAAGATGGTTACATAATATTTATTAAATGAAAGTTTTGTATAATAAACACTAATAATTTCTTAATAAAATGTATGTTAATAAATTGATAAACACAAAAACTTTATAGAACCAATTTATAATAAATATTGCCATGTTTATGACAACTGTACGTTAATTACCTTAAGATACATTCACAGTCATGTATAGGGTTCATTATTTTAATAAATGTTCGTAAACCCCAAGCGCTTTAAGTAAAAGAAATAAACAAAATGTTGATCAAAATACAATAAAAAATGTTGTTATTGTTTGTTTTAAATATAACATTTGGTTTGGATTTAACATTTTCTTTCATTTCGAAATACTAGCGGCGAACATATGGAATATTACGCCTATAATTTGAATTTGTTGATTTTACAACTTTTATATTTTAGTAAAACATGCAAAGAGACCAAAATAATATGTTCGGAGATAAATGTCGAGTTATTGTTTTAAGTTCACTATGGCAAAGTTTTCCACAATTTGTATAAAATTTATTTTTGTACAATAGGGTTTTAATAAAGAATTTAAACATTGAGTAGGTGTATCTATGTAAGCAAGATTGTAAATTGTTTTTGTTTAAATATAAGACAATGCTTTCGGTTGTAGAATACCTATGAAGAAAATATCAGCTTTAAGTAATGTTTTTTGTAGAGAACATGTATGTTAGTAAAACAATTAAATAATTTATTTATAAATGGTTGTAAATAACGTGACGTGTTTTAGTGCGACATGTTTCACAGTTTTATACTTTTATTAAAAGTTATGGGCTGGTTTACATTTTTAAATTTACAAAGACGATTTCAAAAGCTATTATAAATATGAATAAATTAAATAATTACCTTTAGCGAATAATTCAAATTTAAAGCTATTGACTACGTTTTGTAACGGTTTTTTTTATTCTACAATAATCGGTTTGTCCGGGCCACAGACCTTACCACGCACTTCATGTTGGCAAACCTTTTGTATAACCTGAAGTTTTTATTTAACCGAGAATAAAATTATTCAGGTTATACATATTGTAATTATAATGTAGTTTTACTATGATATGGAACCCAATACACCAACAAATGTAGATATAATGGTTTATGTTCAATGTAGAGTAGAAACCAGTTTTTTAACGAGGGGAGTGAAGGAAAGAAAAACGTTGTTTAGGTTATATACTGCTTAAAGTAGCAGCATTTTGTAAGGTTGGTTTGTAATACTT
The DNA here is from genome assembly GCA_018207615.1 of Philaenus spumarius. Lineage (NCBI taxonomy): Eukaryota > Metazoa > Arthropoda > Insecta > Hemiptera > Aphrophoridae > Philaenus > Philaenus spumarius. The sequence continues at coordinate 129,717 of JAGFPH010001369.1, forward strand.
CTTTTCTTCAAAAAATGGTGAAATATTTTTAGAAACTAAGATTTTCTTTTATACGATTTCCAATTTTGTCTACGTACCACTACTTATATACCGCGCTTGCCTTAAATGTTGCTGCGTATACTTTGTCATCGCTTACAACGTACACTTAAGTGGATAGACAACACCCAAGAGGATTTTGCGTTGCAGATAAATCCCAATGCAATTAGCAACAGCATGAACAATGTGTAGTATACATCAGAAGATGAAATAAACTTGATGGATGATGTTTTTTGGTTAACATCGGTTAGAAACTAAATTCTATCAGTGTGTTGGATTCCAAATTTCTTCCGGAAACAGGATATAATTTTTATGTTATTTACATATTTGGTTGTATAGCAGATAAGAAAGAATATTCGACATTTACATTTTATAGTGCATCTAATAATATTTTCTTTTTAAAAATTACTTTAAATTGTAAGATCTGTCATCGCAAAATTGAATTTTATTAACCATATTACTCACATTAAATCTCTACATAGATGTACTTAGTCTATTTTCTAATCTGGAAATACAATATTATCATATAAACAGCTTCATGTCTCCTTTATGAGAGTAAGAGCAAGGTTTGCATGCATTGCTTTGATTTTCCTTTAAAGTATAATTTGGAGTTAAGTAAGACTCCTTTACCAAAAGACATACAAAAGATGTGTTAATCTTAGGTTACATTTTGTTAACCTTGTCATCTATTTTATTACGTAGTTTAAATTAACACTGTTGCCGCGTGACACTGTATTGTATAAAGAAACTATCCTCTTTCCTCAAAGGTATGGATATTCTTACCTTGGTTCATTTACTAAAATAAAATAATCTAAAAAGATCATCGTTCAACTTAAATTCCATACATATATCTTTAGCACACTTGTGCATAGCATTTTATAATTAAGGTTAAAAAACACAAACAGGCGATAATTAATTATAGCTCATTAATAATGCCCAGTTTGTCTCTGTACTTACGAAGAAATTTCAGAACTGTTATACTGTATGTAAGAATTTTAAAGCGAATCTCTTTTTAAAAAGCTGCAGTCGCTTATGGAGTATGAATAGACATAAAATACATGTATTATATATATAGCTTTTCAGTTTTGTAAGTATGCGCAAAACATTTACTTACTCAAAAAATAACGACCAGGGTTTGTTTACTGACAATATTGAAGTCTACTGCAACAGTTGTCAAATAATCATATCGAAACAAATATATTATTTACATAATTTTATTAATAACATCAAACTCAATTATTATTTTAAAGTATTTTTATTTCTTTATTGATCCTTCTACAATTGATAAATTGAAGGTGGGTTGTAAATTTTAATAAACAGACCTGATTCACAAGGTTTAATATTCTGGCCGTGTCGTTTCAAGTAATGTTATACTTCGACGTTTACATTGATTAGTGTACCTTTTCATTTAATACAGTATAAGAAATCGTCGATTAAAAGCAAATAGATTTTATTTGGTAAAATAACTGGTATTTTGTTTTGTTGTAACACCCTTTTTTTAAAAACTTTCAAAATAAATTAACTTTGATAAGTATTAAAGCTATAATGCATAGTAATTTTGGATTATTTAGTTGAAATTTAATAGTAAGGAGTAATAATTAATGATAGCAAATCGTTTTTGGGGGGAATTTATTCATTCTTATAAGTTTTAAGCAAATTATTTTGTCAAAACTAATATGAATGTAGTTTAGGACTGAAATAATCTTTTCAATTCAAAAGTACATTCTTAAATTCAATAATATCACTCCTTTGACCATCATTAGTTATTCACATCCGACGTATATATTTTCTGAAATAGTTTGTAGTTTCTGCATTGAAACGGAGTTGGAGAAAGTATCCTTCGTTAATATGAAACATAATGTTTTTCTAAAGACTTTATTATTTTAATCGGGTTTTATCCAACAGAGATACGTTTATAATAAATCATTTTTAAATTGCTTTCAATTTCGTAAAGTTGTTCATTTTTGCACACTTATACAGTTGCAGAAAATTTCAAAAAGTACTTTGCATATTTTCTTTTTGTCTTTTATAGCTTACAAAGCATATTTAATTGAACTTTCTAATCCAATATCTTATTGACAGTATCAATAAAATTAAGTAGAACCTGAGGCGAATTAATGAATATTATTTTATAATATTTTTGTGAGGAGAGAATAATTTTTATTTATTAAATGTATCCTAATTTTTTATAGTTTATATTAACACTGCAATATTACTAACTTTCTTTTTGTTCTCTAGTGTTTACTATATTAATGTATTTGTTTAACCAAAGAAAAATAGAACATTGGTATTTAATTTAATTTTACATGGGAATCCGTTGTACTTAGTCAACCTGTTAGTATTGATGTGAATACAAACACCGGCATACAAATTATCATGAACAAGAGTCTGACCATAACCATGTTATATGAATAAGTATAAGCAAGCATAGGCAAAAGCATTAGCTTAATCATTTGCATAAGAAAAGCATTAGCTTCAGAATGAGCATAATAACATGCTAAGTAATGATGCATTGGCATTGGTGGAGTAAATAGTAAGTAATAATATTTGAACTAAATTGTTTTTAAACAAATTATTCAATAGCATGTGATTAATATAATACATATTATACAGACGATGTAATTTTAAAACGAATTCGAAACTTATAGAAACGTTTGGCAAAAATTAAGTTTATATTTATGAGTACCAGAGTTAGAGTCAAGAAAGAGCAACTTACTTTACAACCACACTGTATACTTCCATTATTAACAAAAATCTAATCATATCTCATATGGTTAAGTTATTAAAAAACATTAATTATTTCAGACAAAGTATTGATAAATGGCGATGATATTGCAACTCATATTTTACCTGAAACAATTAACCCAGCCTCCTATTGTCAACCCCTGCACGGATATTGTGATAGTAATAAATATTAATCTAACGATTTGATTACCCAAAACATAAATCATTGTTGAATTTTCAATATTTAGGATTCAATTAATTTTGAAATTATCCAAAATACCATGTTTTTCCTTGAAATTATTATCAGTGTATACTTTAATTGTATGATTATAATTACATACGTGGTTTATAATATAATAGAAAATAAATCATAATTATAACATTATTATAGTCATATAAATGGAATTAAAAAAGTAAGAACTTTTCTGTAATACTACATACAATTCGTATTAATTACGAAGGACATAGGAGAAGCCCTTAGTCGGGGGAAGGAGGACTGCTATATATATATCAAAATTGCTAACATTTTTAATGTTCTATAAAATCTAAAATTAATAACAGAACACAATATTAAAATTAAACCACACTTCCAAAAATGCATATTCCAATTATTTATACTTATTTAAATTTATTAAAATATCTAAGTACATCTATAATATTTTTTCACATGTCTTTGGTACACTTACAACAACTTAAATTCTTCGTTTGAACTTCATACAAATAAAATTTAATTTATAAATAATATAATATTGTAAAATTTAACGATTTGCCTCAAAATGTTTGTTTTATTGTATTACTCGTATAATACCATTATGTGTTTTTTCCATGTGCAAAATCTTCAGAATTCGATTTAATACAAATGAAGTGGCTGTGGGACTTTTATTTTTGAGAATATCAATTATTAAATGTAAAATATACTGGATTGTTTTATAAATAACTTGTTGTATTATATAAAGTACAATTAATTCCTTTACTTGGTGCAGCAACTAATTAATTTAAGAACTGATATAATTTCAAAACAGTAAAGAATATATTTTTGTCGTTTGGAGTAGGGAGGGAAGTATTTTCAAATTAATATTAAGTTGTTTAATGTAATCAAATAACTAACGTCACTAATGAAAATGGATTAATCTTAGGGTTTACAATTTACTGTGACAAGGTATTCTGGATTACTGCTGGTCATATAATATTATACACGTTACCTTCTTTTTTAAATTTTCTTTTCATGTTAATAAAATATTGAATATTTTAAATAGTGCAGTAATTAAAGGACGATAATAACCAATACTTTTTATTTTCTTTGTAAAAAACACAAAATAACAACCTAGTATTAAAGAGTTGAAATCAATTAAATGTAAGTTAATAAAAATTGTTGTTTCGCTACAATATAAGCTACCATATCTACAATTGCAACTTGAACAAAACCTAGCTTACATACTGGTCACAGTATGTTTCCACTTTGTACCTACCTGTAACTAAACTAACGCTGTTTCAACACTTTTTAGACATAAGCGACAAAGATTTGATTTCAAAAGCTAACGCCAGTAAAATGTGAATTTTTGCGAAGAGAGTAAATTTGATCTAATTTCATATGTGTAGACTTAGGTCGACTGTTACTTTATTTAGAATGTCTTTTAGTAAAAAAAAAACCTTTTTACTCGTATTTATAAAGTAAAAGCAAGTAAAATTAAAATTAAATGTTTTATCTTCTTTATCACGTTTAGATAATGGCCTACACATAAACAATTGTTTTTTTCTTTTTTAACCTGATTTACTACTACTTTAATTTACTAACAGAACCCAATATTTTACAAAACCTTGCTGACGATATTAACTTTTCATTGTAAACAATATCTAGCAAAGTTAGATAAAATTTTTATAATATAGTAAATGAAATTGCGTATAAATAATACATTTTTAACTTTTATGTAACTTCTTTTGGTAAATCAAATAAAATGGTATTGATGTAAAAAATATTTTGTTAAAAGCTAAGGTCGTTTGTACTCTTTTTGAAAAAAAAAAAAACAGTACTGAACAAATAAATTTAAGGTTATTTGTTGAAACGATTCGATAATAAGCAGGACATGAAAATATTATATAGTAAAATTTAAAAAAAATTAAAAATTATTATTCCAAAATAATAATATGAAACTAATAAATAACTATAATCTTGAAGGCATAGAATTTAAATAAATATTAACACTGATATTCTTATAGAGAACATCTTTTAAAATAATGACAAGTAATAATAGGTCAATGATTTTGTCGTTTTAAATATTTTTATATTTTATTATCTTTCTTGGATTGGGATAGAAAAAATTAAATGATAAATACAATTTTATAAATAATGCAAATCTCAAAAAGTATTTTAGAATTAAAATATTATGTTTTGTTTTACTGTAAATTTTCAATAAGTCATTGAATTTTACTGCTGATGGTTAAATTACAAACTAAGGGCCATCAAACATATAAATAAATATTTAGCTTAAAATTAAATAACACGGAATGTATAGTGTCTAACAAAGCAGAGTACCACTTGCTTTAACTTCAGTAGTGGTTTCCATTTACAGAAAAGTAAGAAGATTTCATTAGAAACTACGAATATGACTATGCATGACGTATAAAATATTATGAAATCAATATTTAACTGGACTAACAATATAGGCCAATAGTAATATAGTGATCTATTATTTTGAGTATTTCCATTCTTTTTACAATTCAATCTGGAATAAAACCACCATGTACAATTTAATACAGCCTCAAGGACAATAAGTTTTGAAAATCCATCTCATAGAATTAAAAAGCATGTTATTAAATCTACGATCCTTATAAATTAAAAGTATGACTATTCTGTGATTTATTATACTGCTTGTTTATTTTTTATTTTTGCAAATTTAAACAGTTTAAATTGTTAACATCAATTTTAGATATTAGCTTATTTTATATCTTAAATCGATATTGAGTGTAGGCTATACATTATATTTTCCTGCATAAATTAGTTTAATTTTAATATTTATGTTATTTAAAGAAGAGATATTTATGTGGTTTCTGATGTTCCATAGAATGTTGATTGTATAACATTTACCTTTTGAAATATATACAACAATTAATTATCCATATTAATCCGAATAAGATACTGAAATACTCGCATTAATATTGTGCAATATTTGTATGTTACATAATATATTCAGTTATTTCACTTTCCTCTATCTTGAAAATATCAAAATTTTCGTTGTTGGTTAAAAGGAATTTTCATACATTACGCTACAAGAAGTGGAGTTTTGTTTGTCAATCAACTTTATAAAGTAACAAGAAATATTTAAATACTGTTTATTGTATAGCTTAAAATACTATTTAAACAAGTATTACAAGATTAAAGTATATTCAACAGCACGAATATGCCAAATATTTGATGCAGCTGGTGCACCAATAATGTAATTTGTAAATTGATGCTTTTATAATTGTATTTTAATGAGTATAATGAATACTATTGAGCAACAAGAGTGTAAAATTACAGATTTTGCAGTAAAACTAATATTCGTTATTAGATAATTATATACATTTTAAAACTTCAAATAAACTACTACGAAATGTAAATCCAAGTTTAACATTGTAGCCAACGGGTTAGTAGATTTATAAATAAATAAATTACCTTTTTTCGGTACGTCAACTAATCCTTCCGTTGATTTATAGATTACTGCAGAATAAATATCCAGTCTCGATCGGTTCGTTGGGGAGTACGTACTGACCGATGTAAAAAATATTTGAATTTTGTGATCGTTTGAACGTAAATGTGTGTAAAAGTGTTATGTGTTGTTACGTAATATGTACTGTGTATGTTTTATTGACAAGCTCCATATGGAACGATTTTAATGAAAAATAAAATTCTTTATATGATCTGTAGATGGACTCATGAAGCCCGAAACTGCAGTAATCTGTAATCAAAGGAAGGATTAGTTGGCGTACCGAAAAAAGGTAATTTATTTATTTATAAATGTAAATCCTTTGCGATCAAAAATTACTTAGAGTAACAACAAAATTGTTATCATGACTTTCCGGTTGCAAGCATTATATAAAATTAATAATTATTAATCAAAAACAAAAAAGTAAGACGATTTACAAGGTTTAAAAGAGAAATCTTAGTAATTTGCATATACTTTGTATTATAATACTAATGTTAACTACTCGTTATTATTACAATTTTTAATTTAATGCGTGTAATTATATTCCCGCAGTAAAAGCTTTTGCAAGTTCCAACTGTGTAATATATTTATACACATTTATAAAGGTACTCTTAGATACTAATTGCAGTTAAAACTTTTGTCCCGGATATTAATCTCCATTTAAAAGTGGAATGAATTGCGTAACGTTAAACAAAGGTAAAAGCTAAGTTATATCTCCCAGTAAAAAAGTTCCAAGTGTATCTAAAAGCATATGGCATAGGCTCATCTATCAAACTATATCTTTTGCAAATTTCTAACAACAAAAGTAACAGAATATTACATAGAAAAAA
>JAGFPH010001369.1:136999-147355 GCA_018207615.1 Philaenus spumarius
ATGTCTAGCGTCAATCTGTTGTAACGTTAATACATACAGTTCTATGTCAGTATTAAGAAATAAGTCATCATGTATACCCAATAATTGGCGTTATATAGCTTGGCATAAATTTTACACTTACTAAAATTACTACTTCTATCATACCTTGCTCACAAATACACATATAATTGGCCTTCATCTGATCTCAAGGACGTAACGAATAAAAGCTTCAAATTATTTTACACGAAACCAATCAATATAATGCAAGAAGAGTTTTTTGTTATACAATTTTTGGCAATTTATATTGCACGTAGTAAATTATTTATGGAGTTAAATGTAGATTTAACTGAATGAAATCAGTTTTTATCAAATTAAATTATTATTGCAGAATAAATTTATCATTTCAGCAGCGAAGATAAACGACCAAAACCAACTATAAATTTTTCTTACTTAACCCACAAGCATGGCTTGCATTAATAAAAGGTGTAAAAATCTTATATTTTTGCTCATAACTCGAAAACGAAAATAAAACATAAATAATCCTGCTTTAAAGCACATTTTGGGGATCCTTCCTTTTATCTATCTTAAATTTTATAGATTCTGTTTTTGTTTTTAGATGGTTGTGCATTCCTGACAGACGTAATATACAAACATTTCCTTGCATTAATGAAGATTTTATATTCACTCTAAAACTTCAAAGGTAGAAGAATTTTCATATTTAGCACAATAGTACGGGAGGTACAGTTGCATTTTTTTACGAATCTTTGAGACAGTGTTGTCATACAGTGTAGGCTATATATTTTTCACATGTGATTTTTTAATGCATTATATCATAAATGTGTCTAGTTTATAACGACGTGTTCCACAACAGTGGAATGAAATATATAATTTGAGGTTGAGGTGGTGGCATGAACCTCCGAAACCGGTAAACCGATGGTATATATACATATATATATATAGAAAGAGATCGTGTTTTACGATGAAATAAGGTAATTATTTACAAATGTATTGTAATATTGCATTCTTGTAAGCTAGAAACATCACGTTTAAAATAATTCCAATTTACACTTGTAAACAACATACTTTAAGGCTCTACATTCCTAACTAATTGGAGAAACCGTACAAGGAATCCTAGCTAATTAGTGATTACAATACCATTATGTACATTTGTATTGAGTATTACATCATACGGCGAACTAAGCAGATTAAATGCACTGTAAGCCGTGATTTAGGTAAGTAATTCAACCAGCGGCTTAAAGTAGGGAGCACGTGACTTAGTTATAATTGTATGCCACAAATCGGCTTACTGGGATTTCTTGTTTTACAATATTCAATATAATTTTGAAAGTAACTAGACAATTATTATTTGGATAACAACCAATGCACCAAGATGAATCAATACATGAAAATTTCCCCTAATGGCTTGGAAAGGAAAACTAAAAAAGAAAGTTATTTGTACACATTTTATTTAATTAATACTTGAATAGTTTGAGGTGTGTACACAAATAACTTATTTATTTTGACTGTTTACTAGTACTATACAACTAAAACTATAGAAAATATGGACTTATTAAAGTTACAGAAGCTACTAGAAGTGGGTTGAATACGACCTTTCAATAGCTTGTTGATAACGAGTGCTTTACTAAACAAATGTTATTGTGTGGAGGACCGTTTCTAGAAGCATCTAACTGTATTGTGTTGAATTTGCATACTACGTGTTGCCAAGCTTAACAACTAAGGTCATAACCATGGAGTTTATGGACATTATGTTTTCAATTGAAACTAGGATGAAATTTGCTTTCGTAATATTTAGATACGTTTGTATTAACTTATTTAAGAACATTGGATTGTTAGTATGATCATATATTGCATAATAATTACTCGTGTATATTATCATATATTAAGGGGATCCGCCACCATTAAAATGGGAACATTTTGAAAATGTTTACTTTCTAAAAGTTATATTTTCTGATTCTGCATTATTTAGAGAACATGTATGTAAAGTTTTATGCATATCTGGCCATATTTTCCTTGGCAAAAAAAACAATACTATAGGCAGAATTACTTCAAAACATTCATCCAGAAAAGATTTAAAAAGGTTGCCCACAAAGAAAGAAAGGGCATCACAGAAGTACAAAAACTACAAGAAGTTATTCAAAAGCAGAGAGATTATAGAAGTGCAAGAGAAGAAAGCAAAAGAAGGGGTTACATATGGAGCAGGAGATGTTTAGTGGGGAAAAAAAGACTTTTTTATGTTCGCAGACTTTGAACGCAATTTAACGAAAATGAAGGCTTTTATAACATTTTGTTGAATAAAATCTTTGGTTTTCGATTTAGCCTAATTAAATTTTTACCACACCACCCTTATACCATGTACTACTATAATGGTATAGTCAACGTTATATACCATCAAATACTATTATTTTGTATAATCTTGTAAAACAAATTTGGTTAAATTTGAAAAGTTTTACTACAAGTTGTGTTTTGGTATGTTACAATAGTTTTTATACCATTAAAAGTACAGTAGATTATAAGGAACAAGAAAATATTAATTTTTTTTAAACTTATAAAACAAAAAAGTTATTTAAACTTTTAATAATACCACCCTTACCCCAAAATATACATATATATAAATAGATTTAGGTATAATAAATATTTTTTGTCATATTCAAACTATATATATTGTTTTTAAGGAATTATCAGAGAAAAAATTGAAAAATTACCTCAGATATGAAAGTTAGGCTTAATGGAGGCGAATCCCCTTAATCCTCTAAGCAGTGATACAAATTATCTAAAAAATAACCAACAGGTAAAATAAAATAATTTTCAAAGACTATTATAAAAACTTAAAGTGAAATAAATAATTATTATATTTGCACAACTACGTTATTGTATTATTAAATAAATAATGATGCTACGTATAATTAATTACGTTAAGTTTTGTATATTTACACATTTTTGAAGCTGCTATCAAGATGACACGCAACGATACTTCTTTAGAAAGAGGATTACAACTTTTCACCATTCTTAGTTTAACTTTGTACAAGTCATTAAAACTTGTAATTCAGTTTCGTCGATATGATTTTATTTTTTTAGTAAAACCTGATGTAATTAAAGATTTCTAAAACTTTTACAGAAGAGCAGGAAATTACCTCGCTTGTAGTATAACTTATAAACTAGTATTGGAATGTATTCTTAGAGTATATTTCACACTATTCGTTTAAAATAGTATGAACAAAATTTGCCACCTGGAAAAATATGTTTTAAAAACTAAATTATGTATTAATTGTAAAAATGTATGTATTTATATTGTTACAATAGTACAACGTAAAAGCGATCTATGTTTATTATTATAATGTAGTTTAATGTATTATAATTGAGTAAAGGCTTTTTTTAAGTAATATATCAGTAATCAAACGTGCAAAAATCTATCTAAAAACGTTTTGTGATAAGATAAAGGATTTGATTTTTATATGATTGAATTTGAATACTAAACAATTGTAGAAAGATTTTCAATTTATTTCATTTTTATTTTTTACTTATTATTATTTTTTTTTAAGTTGGCTAAGGTTATTGCTATTATTAATTTCAAAGAAAAGTTTTTTTTTATAATTACTTTTTTTAGAGCTACTGACCGAAAGTTAATCTTGAAAATTTGTATTTACATTTTCATCTATGAGGGATTTGATTTTAAGTCAGATTTTCTAAATATTTAAATTTGTTAACAGACACTATGAAATTTAGGTAATAAATAATTTAATGTGTTTCAATGCACATAATGATGATTGGACACAGATTTATTAACAACAATAAAATGCTAATAATTTGCAATACATTTGCTATTAATAAATGTAATAAAATATATATTAATAAACGGTATCAGTTAACTGACACAAACTTTCTCCCAACTTACTGTAGTCAAAATAATATTGTTTTTAATCATTTTATTTACTACTTTTTAGAATAAAACAAAAAAATAATATTCTACCTACGTCAATCGTATAAAAAAATTATTGTCCCAGGCGGGATTCGATCGCGCGACCTTTAAATTACTGGCCGTGCTCGCTACCGTGGTGCTACCCCGTGCGGCCGCCGCCGCGATGCTAGATTGACAACACAAACTTGTTAATTTTAAACATTTCCCCATAATTATAAAACGCCGAAGTTTTGATGAAAGCGGGTGGTGTAATTTTGTTTGGCATCTTAAGCACTATAAATACTGAAAATTTGATCAAAATCGTTAGAGCCGTTTTTGAGAAATTTGCATTTTTGTCGTTCTTAATGGGTTTTTAATGGTAAATTACCCTTAAAAATTTAAAATTCCAAAACATGAAAAAATCACCTGGAGATATTAGGGTTTAGTACCTACACACCAAATTTCATGAAAATCGGACCAATAGTGTCCTCTCTGGTCGTGCATACATACAGACAGACTGACAGACAGACACCACTCTAAAAATACTTTTTTGGGTTCATGGAGCACCAAAACAAAAAATTCCACTAAAAATATTTTTGTATGTTCTGGGAGCACCAAAACAGATAATTCAACTGAAAATTCAAATTCGAACATTTTTACTACGTATAGGGTGGAGAAAGTAAAAAAACATGAGCTTGCAACATTGTTGCATATTGTAAACAATTTACATTTCATATTATCAGCAACAGTAAATTAAAGCAATATTAATAATGACACAAGAAAACAATAAATATAAACAGAAAATAGGAAACTTATTTATTTTTAAATGTTAGTGTGTTTTAATTCCGGGTTAAATTATGTTATAGAGTTTATTATTTATAGATCACAATAAACTCTAAATATTATTGTGATATTATTGTGATAAATATTATTATTATTGTGTACAGAGTATTTTTAATATTGATACAATTAATTGTACATCTTAAACTGCTAGTTTCAAAGTTTCAGGCGTAAATCGACTATTTTAAATTAATCGAAACATTATCTGTTAAATATAACGATTAAACTAAATATTATATTAAATGCATAAAAGTGATGACCTTAATTGAAAAACTGGGTAAATTGAGGTTACTTTATTATAAATTTCAGTTCTACATAACGTCATTGAGTTTCCACATCAATACATTATTTGTAGATTGTCAATAAAATTGAATTAAACAATACAAACACAGTAGAATTGAATCGGCAAACAAGTGATTGTTTGCTGAAAACTGGATGAATATATGAAATAAACGGTATCAGTTAACTGACACAAACTTTCTCCCAACTTACTGTAGTCAAAATAATATTGTTTTCAATAATTTTATTTATTACTTTTTAGAACAAAACAAAAAAATAATATTCTACCTACGTCAATCATATAAAAAAATTATTGTCCTAGGCGGGATTCGATCGAGCGACCTTTGAATTACTGGTCGTGATCGCTACCATGGTGCTACCCCGTGCGGCCGCCACCGCGATGCTAGATTGACAACATAAACTTGTTTATTTTTAAACATTTCCCCATAATTATAAAACGCCGAAGTTTTGATAAAAGCGGGTGGAGTCATTTTGTTTGGCATCTTAAGCACTATAAATACTGAAAATTTTATCAAAATCGTTAAGAGCCGTTTTTGAGGAATTTGCATTTTTGTCGTTTTTTATGGGTTTTTAGGGGTAAATTACCCTTAAAAATTAAAAATTCCAAAAAATGAAAAAAACGCCTGGAGATATTAGGGTTTAGTACCTACATACCAAATTTCATGAAAATCGGACCAATAGTGTCCTCTCTGGTCGTGTATACATACTGACAGACTGATAGACAGACACCACTCTAAAAACACTTTTTTGGGTTCAGGGAGCACCAAAACAAAAAATTCCACTAAAAATATTTTTGGGTTCAGGGAGCACCAACACAGATAATTGCACTAAACCATTTTTTGTGGTTCTGGGAGCACCAAAACAGATAATTCAACTGAAAATTCAAATTCGAACATTTTTACGAAAACAATACTTTTTCCATACACTACGTATAGGGTGGAGAAAGTAAAAATGACAGATCTTTTTTAGTTTCAAATCAAACAATTTGAGTGTCAGTGTTTCAGTAGCTGAGTTTAGAGAAAAAGTGTCAAGAACTTATTTGTATCCTAACATTTATTTTGAATGTAGAAGAAATAATCCGATGTCGGTTGATGAAGCGCGAAAGAATCTTTAGCGTATTTAGAAAAGTAGAAAGTAGCCTAATAGTTTAAGAATTTTAAATAACACGAGTTCGTTAACAAAAAAAATACAGTTCGATACTGATATTTGTTGCTATATTTTGAACCACTCTTGTACTTTATCTCAATTAAATTTTAACTGGAAAGTAACTAGGCCCGTTAAAGAGGTTTATATACAAAACGAATGGTTCAAGTGAGTACATATATCAATTTAAAACAAATATTAACGCCAACCACTTTCTTAGATTTTCATATTTCTTGAAATCTCCATTTTGACGCTAAATAAACAATTAATTATACATGAAAGTATTACCATTTATAGTTAAGGATTGAATTTAAAAGTAGATGCAACAATTTGAAATATTCAAAATATATATTATATTGAAAAAGTTCTATAAATTAAATTCTACATTAGCATGGTAATTTTTATGTTCAATTTACGCAATATCTCTTGCTTTTTAATTTAAAAAAAAGAGATATATTAAAAAAAAATACATAATTGATACATACAAAAAAGTTTTTTTTTTTTTTTTAAATAAAATATATGAATTTCAAAGAATTAGTGCTTAGGGACAGTGAGCAAACAATTTGCATGACACACGACATCTAATAGTTTTAAATTTGATTATAAATAGTTTGTTTTAACACTTTGGATTTTCTAACAGATCATATACTATATTATTTTATAAGTTATTTTAAAGAAATTAACAGATACAATAACATAGAATCTATCTAAATAAAAATGTAAATGTTCGTTTGTTTAAAATCTTAAATCTCCGATAGTTCTTCACCGATTCCTTTGAAATTTTCACACAACGACCTATTCGAATACAGGCGTGTTTATATATATATATATACTTTTATTTTAAACTGTGCAATCTTTGGAAGTAAAAACAACACACATCACCATTATAAATAATAATTAAAGATGTTTAGTGTTGTACAACTGTTTGTTCTATTATTTCCATTAACAGCTGATTTCAAACTGTAAAAGCGTTATTTATACAGGGTGTATCAGGAAGAAACGGAAAGAATTGCAGGACGTGTTCTACTGGTGAAAATAATGAAAAAAGTTCCTATAAACATAGGTCCGAAAAAGCTTCGTTTTCCAGATATCCGCCATTTTGTTTTTTGTACAAAATAATTAAGTTAATACATAACAGTTAAGTTATGTGTACTAATTGGTTTGTTCAACCCGGCATCCTATATCAACACAGTAAATACTACAATATTGTATGGACATTTTTTGTCATTACCTTTTAACTTAGCTATTATCCTTCATCCGATTGTTTTGACAGTTACAACATCCGATAGGGAATCAAAAGGCCTACAAAAAAGGTATCTTGAAATTGTTCGTTAAAATGTACGGTTTTGGAGTAATTTAGGTTTGAAATTTTCAAACAGCCGCCATTTTAAAACGCATGATTGGATTTAATCGCTTATTTTTCTTGAGGTATATCATTGTCAGGTTAAACGTCATACCAAGTTTGAACTCAATCAGTCAAACCGTTCTCTAGATATGAATTATTTTGTACAAAAAACAAAATGGCGGATATCTGGAAAACGAAGCGTTTTCGGACCTATGTTTATATGAACTTTTTTCATTATTTTCACCAGTAGAACACGTCCTGCAATTCTTTCCGTTTCTTCCTGATACACCCTGTATATTTCTAACTATAGGTAGGTTTTTTTAAAGGGAGATATCTATTTTACTTAAAAACAACACACTCTCTGTATTTGATATTTTACTGCAACGGGATCACCATTACGAATAATAATGCAATATGTTTATTGTTATCACAGTAATCAGCTGTTTCCATTAACAACTAATATCAAACTTTGAAACAATTATTTTTTATTTTAAACTCTTAAGTAAGGTTTTTGTTTAAATGTAGACCTGAACCTTGCTGGTTCTTTTAAACTTTTCTATAACTGCTGTTATAAAATGTACAGAATAATTTGATTTGGACATTTAACATTATTTACCATCTTACCTTTAGGGTTATTATTAACTCTACACTTTTATTATTAAGAAAACATAACATACGTGTATCAAAGGATCCAACAGGGTTGGCGTGCCGAGCACGCAGGTGTCTACCCTAGTAGTACAGTACATACATTTAGTAAAATACATTCATAATTGAAGTTGTAGTTGCTAATAACACTTTATTGTTTTTGTAATTGTTTTGAACGCTACAATGTAATGTAGACAGTATTTATAGATTATCATAAAACAAAATCAAACTTTTATGTCAAACATACAAACAATTTAAATTTAAAAAAAATTATACAAATTTCACGATCATTTCATTATTTTATATCATTTTATGAGAAATCTCTTATCATGGAAAAAATACTTATAGAATAATATAATAATGATTCTTTAATTAAAGGGTCAATACATTAGCTTCACTGTCAACTTGCATTATAGCAACCCTTGTTTCACCTTTTGTACTTATTCGATTAAAACGCAAACTAATTACAGTCTTCTTTAGAACCATTAATTACACTGACCAACAGTTTTTTATTTCTTAGGGGACGAGACTCTGTAATTGATTACACGACATATAACTTTTGATTGGTTACATTTATCAACCACTATAGTGTACGTGTTTTGTAAGCATTTCTTTTTAGAGTATGCTACGTGTATATAATTTGTGTGAATTTATTGTGAACTGTATTCATAAACTAACCATTGTATAGTATATAAACATATTGTGTGCAATGTATAACCACTCAATTTTTTAAAACTTTCGGTCTTATCAATACGTCATTTTAAAAGATTAAAAATATATGAACGTATCGTTTCACTGCAGAATCCAAATGTTTAGTTCATACCAAATTACCCTATACATTAAAATAGACATATCAAGTCATTTAAAAATTTCCATTAGTAATTTAAAGCTTTATAGTCAATAAAATGATTTTAGACTGCAGTTCTAAATGAGTAAACTAATACTAAGCCTTATAAAATATTATATATTTAACTTTGATATGCATAATAATATAATATAAAATGCACGTGATATTTATCTAATGAATTAACCATATATGCTTTTATTTATTTTGCAGAAATTTGCATGGTTCAAAGATAAACTTCTACCAAAAAAGCCATCTGCAAAAGTACTAATCACTTTAATTAAATTAAAAGTGAAAAATCATGGACCACGACCGGGATTTGAACCCAGGACCTTAACCTTACCGTGGTAACACTCTACCACCTGAGCTATCCTGATCACTCTGAACTAATTGACTGAATACCTCACACTGCGACATTGAAAACAATCTTACTTCTTTTTGCAGCCTACAGTGGTGATATTTATTGTTATTTTGAATTTGTAATAAATTGCCTGCTTTAACGCTCCTTTAGCAAGGGTTAATTTAATTTAAATACGTTGGTACCATTCCTTATTTTCTGAATATTCTATACTACTCAAGACTCGAGGTTTAATTCATATTTTATATTATTCCTTATATTCTTTGCATATGATCAGCAAAGAGTTTGACAGGAGTTTCGTAGCTTGTCATCATTATGATTTGGGTTGTTGTCTCTTGTAGAATTGTTTTATTAATTTTATTTCTCATTGTGGCGAGGTTAATGGCTTTTGTAAAAAAGTTTTAAAAAACTATACATTTTAAACTATTAAAACTTAGAGTAGGAATAAAACTATTTAATAACTAAATAGGAATTTTAAATGGACAAAAAAGCATTTCTTAGGTTATTTTATAGGACTGAGCTTTCTTTTAATTATTTGTAAATTTCTAAAATTTTCCACCAACTTAAGACTATACCGTTCAGATTATAACACAGTAAATAGTCAATGAACGTAGCCGTTTCATCAAAAGTTACTTACAAGATAACATTATATATTATGTGGATATTGAGCATAACTTGAGAAATAATAAGTTTGTCTTTATACACATCAGCCAGTTTACTTAACGGCCTACATTAAAAGATTAAAATATTGCATATGAATTTAAGATTGCTTCAGGTTTTAAACGAAAGAAACGTAGTAATCTATATATATAAAAGCCAAAACCCACTGACTCACTGACTCACTGATTCACTGACTCACTGACCCACTCATCACGATTTCTCAAAAACTACGGAACGGATTGGAATGAAATTTGGTATGTAGCTTCCACTAGGGCCATAGGTGCTCACTAAAAAAGGGTTTGAAAAAATTCGAAATTTTAGGGGGG
>JAGFPH010001369.1:154155-204853 GCA_018207615.1 Philaenus spumarius
TAAATAGTGTATACATTGTTTTAAATTATTTGTTCGTAGTACAAAGGGCAACGTTATACACTATAAATGTTAAAATTTTAATATTTTGATGCGTTATATTAAATATGGTTTACTTTAAATATTTATATTTGTAAGAGAAAGTTTTTACGTACAAAAGAAAAAAAATACTTTGAATTTGTATCTTTTAAATGTTTAAGTCAAATTAAAACGTTTTACCTAAATCTTGAAGTAATTACGCTGTGGATAACGGTTACGTAAGTTGTGTTTTAACATTTGTTTGAGTTCTCTGATTACATTAAGTTATTAACAAGATGAAAATAAAAATAATATTTAAATTCTAAAAGCAGCAGATAACTTATTGATGTAGCTAGTTATATACAAATATATATATATACAAAATGTACAGGAAATAATTCCATACACACCTTCTAAAGGATTGGAAATAACACAATGTATAGTGACTATTGAGAACAGTGGAACGTTTAGTCCCGTAATTAATAATCAAAAGAAAGACGTGCAATTTAAATCAAAAACAAACATTTTTACTTTAAGAAATTTTTAAATTCTCGACACATATACTAATAACTATCGTAACGAGGAAGTTAATTCAAATTTTAATTCAATGAATTACAAGAATAATAAATTTTATATAAGTAAAATTTACATAAGTATTACGACATACCACATCAGTTTGGAAGAAAAACACTAAATATTCAAATTAATAAAAGAGTATTCAAATATCTGTAATGTTGAAGGAAATGATTTAACTTTTACACATAAAATAAAATAGTTGGTTAGAACAACAACGGACGAAATCCTAGTTTGTACAAATCAGAATAGGTACCCGGTAATATATAAAAAGGAGACAAACCAATAAAAAATCAAGATATTATTATGGTAAAGCAAAATATAATTTGACCTTCAAAATCCTATTGAAAAAACAACCACTTGGTTTGTACCTAAGAAAGAAGACGCTTCAGGAAAACAAAAACTTACTGTTTAGTTACTGATTCTAGAGTATTAATTTTAAAAGCAATAGACGACATTTCCCTTTGCCATACATTTCAGACATTTTGGACAAATTAGGAAGTTCACAATAGTTTACCGCACTATATTTAGCCTCAGGTTTTCACCAAGTGTAAATTGATATAGGTAGCATTGAAAAAACATAATTTTCAACAGAACATTGACATTAGTTTAAAAAAATTCTATTTGGATTAAAAAATAGACCACTATTATGTCAAAGCGTTATTTTGAGATAAATAGAAGATCACATTTTTTTTTTTTAGCTAATAGTATAATATCATTAACCTATGACAATACATTCAGCAAATTTACAAGAACATATAAATCAATTACCGAAAACAATAAATATGTTTACAAGCTAAATATGAAAGATTCCCATTGTAAAAGCTTACACCTGCTGCATCAAGACCAACGTAAACATTACCAATTGACACTGTGACATTCGATAAGCTATGATGATTGACTCATTTTAAAGGCACCTGTAAATGTGTCGACTTGTAAGTCAGCATGCAACAGAGATAAGTGACAAATTAACAGACCATTTTACGGCATTCCAGAACTTATCACCTATGATAACAGCGCTGAGTTTAATAATAAAGTTATTAAAAACCTAATTTAATTACAAAAGATACGAATTTAATACAGAAACACGCAACACCCAGCCGCCATCATGGGAACATATTCATTCTACTTGAATATTTTGGAAATTTAAAGTTTATTAGAGATAAATTGTAAAGTTAGCTCTAATAAAATAGCATACTGTATTAATCTACCAATTTTTGAACAAATATAATAAACTTTGTTTAAATTGGTTACGAAACGAAATATATGACTTAATTCCTTTGGTGGAACATGTATTAGTCCATAAGACTATGTCAGGTGAAGTAATAATGCTAGCATTAGATAATACGTGTAATGACAGAATGCCCAAATATGCTCATTCACCCAAATTAGTCATCAGGAAATTAACTGTGAAGATTAAATTATAAACTTTATTACTTCAAATAAATGTAACTATGTAAATTAAGAAATCGAAGGAAATATTGTAAACTGCATTCCTGAAATTGAACAATATTGATATTTCATAATAATGCAACTATTAATTTAATTACTGTAAAAGAAACCACTGAAAATTCTTTGCTCGGTATTGATATGTTACAAAAACAAGGATGAAGTTATTGCATAGAATAGTGCAACTACATTCATTTACTATTATTACAAAGCATCAACATTTACGGAGTTAAGTTACAGGCAGCAACGCCCACATTTCTCTATCAAACTACAGAGAAATTGATAAACTACTATCAGGCTTTGATGAAATTGAAAAACACAAAATTACAAAAAATAAACCAAGCTATTAAGCTTACATCATATATGAACTTGTGGATCTGTATATTATCATGATATTGGTTGTATATAAGTACGTGGTATATAATTATATTAGAGGTGTGATATTGACTTCACAAGAGCTGATACATCAATATACAGAGATGTATAAACCTACCCCCTAAGATCTCTTTAGGGAGGAGGAGTTACGTTGCGGAATATTGTATAGCTTGTATTAATTATTAATTATATTAGCGTAAGTTTAGCAAACTAATAAGTATAAATAACTTTTAGAGGGACTGATCCATCGTTGGCCAGTCGTAGTAGAAGCTCCCTCTCGTCTCAAATGTCTTTTAAGTTCAGTTAAATAGTTTACCTACACATACGGTAAGTTTAATAGTTTATACATAACTTACAAATGCATCATTGTATTGTGAGTTGTGATGTATGTCCAGCTTTTAAACAGTGGAACACTGGACTGGTCTAGTAATAGCTAAAACATTTAATAACATTATATTACCAAACAATTAACTGAAATTATCGTTATAAAGGCTAAAACTCATGAGAGCGCTTAATAGCGCGTTAGTGAAGCGCTAGTGAACAAATGCAGCAAACACCTGCAGTTACGCGCTTTTACTCAGACTCACGAATCAGCTTATACGTTACAAATTTCTTAGTCAGTTGCAAGTAATTTACCACCACCCTTTTTCATCCTGAGCTGCTAGTACACTTCTTCTGATTTAATTGAACTGCACAATATATAATTATTTATTTATTATTTCTGATTGCCCCACTGGACTAGTTTATTTTATTATAAATTTACTTTTTTGTGTACTTACAGCTCTCAGTCCTTTATTTTTCTTTTTTATTTCCTGGTGACGTACGTTTCGCCTTTTCTATTCAGGCATTATCAAACCTATACTTCACTAGTACTTTACATTTGTTGATGCGCGTCAAGTTTTTAAAATGAAAAATTTACACGAAAACATTCACAAACATGTAACACACAACACAACATAACACTCAATAGGGACATTTAAATTGTATTCACAATTACGAAAGCCGAAGGTTCCTTGCAGTCAGTCATGGTATGGAATTTTTAGAGTCTCGCTTCTAATGATTTGGATGAGGGAGTTTTACTTTCGCTCTTACTGTATCTGTTTTTTAACTTTCTTTAAAATATTTCTTTAAAAAAAATCTATTTAGCTTTACTGCTAAACCATTTGATTCATTATCATAATATGCAGATAAATATAGGAAATAATAACCTCAGCTGTATGTAATTTAAACGACTAACTTTCCTTTAAAAACATAATATATCAACGCTGTTTTAATTGAAGAGCACTTTTAGTTAGTACTTTTTTCTAAAAAAAAAATTATATGTTATCTAGATTAATATATGGATTGAGTATTCTGCCAATTTGCTGCTATTAATATATCATACAGCCTTAAAAGTATTTTCTGCGACTATTGGTAATTAAGTAAGGGTTGGATCTAATGTTACTGGTTGTTATGAGAAATTACCTAATATAAACCAGAACTCCTACTGATAGCCTTACCCGGCTTATAAGGTATTAATTATAGATGTAACATTTGATAATAGCATTATGGCTTTCAGATAAGAGGATTACAATGGACGAAGGTAAAATGGAATTTTGGTCTCTGATTGGTAATATAAGATAATCTATTGTTCAAACACAATTTGAAGCCCGGTTAGTTCCTAAAAAATATTATAAGCATAATGCATAGTTTAATGTTATCTAAATCGTGTGTTTTCAATGATGTTGAATTTTCATTTATTATTTTTTTTTAAGTTTAATATTGCTTTTAACACCTTAAACTTTCAATATATAAAATTTTTGTAGAACACCAAATTGTCAACAAACAAATCTAGGTGAAAAATATGCATATTACCTAAACATGTTAAATTGTATTGAGCAATTAAAATTATTTTCTGCACATAAAAAATGAAATAATAATTTAATTTCATTTCTACTTTCAATTCATATTTTCCTTTTCTAAAGGCACAAAATAAGGGGGGGGGGAATAACTGTTTATTGATATTCTTTCCAGAGTAATTTATATGTTTTGGTGGCCTTTTAAGTTAAGTAGGCTTAAGCACTGTTAGTAAAATAATTGTGAAATGTTAAAAGCAGGTTTCTTGTAACAATAAATGCTGGATTTTGGAGTGACTTTTAAGTATGGTTTCATTCTATCAAAAAGTAAGGTAAATACAAATTGTTTGTATAGCACATAAATAAAACATTACCTATTACTGCCCCACCTATTAGCTAATCCCCACCAACCCAATTTGTGGTATACTTTTTTCTGAAAATAACTCATTCTTCTTTTTGATATAAACATAAATAACATTCAAAGTAAAAAAAGAACGAAAAATTCCAATCAAAAATTGTTTCCCGCAATGGAAATTTAAAAATTAAAATTTATATTTTATCCATTTTGTAGTAACTTTAGCAAAACATGTAGGCCTAACTTTTCCCAAAGATTTCAGAGGTAAATTTCCATCTAAGTACATTTTAAGAATCTGTTTTTCAAATCAGAAAACAGTATAAACTTAGCTTTTATTATGAGAGGTTATTTTTAATCTTCAAATATCCCAAGACTTGGCATAACTGTAGTTGGAATTGTCGTTTTTGTTTTAAAAATCATTAAACTAAAAGCACCCAGTAAACCGATACTTATTAATATTGTTTATCACAATATGTTTTATCTCAAACCATACATTGTTATAGTTGAACATTTAGTTTTTTAGTTACCGAGATAGAACAAAATGCACAATAAGCTTTTTAAACACTCTACTTTTGTTAGTGTCATTCTTTTGACCCAACCATATTAGTATATAAACTCATAAACTTAGTAATGCCTTTTAAATGTGCATTAAACATTTTACTAATACAAGTAATATATCATAGTGAAAATTAATTTAAAATGTCTGACTGAATTGCAAAAAAAAAAAACTAAATCGACAATTCAAGCTGAACATAATTGCCTTAAATCAAATATTCTAATGTTTATAGAAAAATGATAAAATACACAACAGTTAATTGTAATATACATCTTCTCATTTTCACTAAAACAATCGATACAATAAACATAAACATATGGTTCAACTGTACGATCTTTACAGCAATTACGTTTATTTTTATAACTGTAAAAGCAAACAAGTTATTTGATAAAGTATACATTTTTTACCTAAATGTGGTTGTAAAGTTGGAAGTCACTATTTGTATATCTTAAGGCCAAACCCTGCTAACTGTTTTTTTGTAAATGTAGCCAAGTTTGTTGTATTATAATTTTACTAAACAACAAATAGGGTCGCAGTATAGTTAAAATCCTCTGAGGACTACGCAACGAAATGTTCACAGGGTACATTGATGAAAATAACATTTCATTAAGTTGTTTAGTTATTGTTTTTTGTTTCTTGTTTTTATTTTGTTTTGCGGTTTCGTTAATCAGTGTGACACATAAGTGTTACAAATATGTTTATTATCAATAATGTTGGTTGTACTTCTATGGATAGATTACCGTACTTAAGTAATCATAAAAACATTAAATAATATTTATAGCAAACAATTATTTTAATTATTAAAAATTACCTCCATCAAGAATACAATTTCAAAAATATGAATGAATACAATTTAATGTATTTATTTTCAGTGCATTGAATGATTTGAACTAAATTTATTGGCCAAACTAGCCTTATTTTGTGCGTTAAAAAATATTATATTTATATTAGCAATCATAATATAAGATTATTCGTTCTCATTTTTATTTGAACGAACAAATTAAATTATACTTTTGGTTAAAATAATTGCATTTGGCGTTGAGTTAAGTATAGTTAAAAACGACATTATACTAAAATGAAATTACTGGCTTTTTAATACTCCCTTTGTATTTGACTTCTATAATTTATTTATTTACCATAACTGAACAATTTAACTTCCACCATTAACTCTGTATAAATATTTAATTTATATACTGTTTATCTTAATTTGTATTTTCTTTTTTCAAATACAATACAGACTAACAAATCCCTCTAGACCAAAGTTATCACATCTCTTTCTACAAAACACTTTCATTACTGCCAATTCTATTCCGTCGCCCTTTTGTCTTTGAAGTTGTTGCTTTTATTGCACTTTAGAGATTTCTCGGCCTTCTTTACAAAATATCTTAGTAGAAGGTTTACTGTGAGAATCGCGTTAGGAAAATGTGGTTTACGGTGTTCTTTGGAATTCAAGTTCAAGTTCTTCGGAATTATGTGATATGCAATATTTTGTGATATACGGTGGTTTTTGAGTTGATCTTGATACATTTATAAAAGCGTAACTATATAATGTAGATGTAAAATAAATTTAAAAATTAAACTAAACATTTGGATCGCATTGTAATTTGTCCTGGATATATAAGTTGGCGCGTCTGGATCGAACACCTTTATTCAATCCGGGTGAAACCTTTGTGACTTGTGAAGTGGGTATATTTATTTTAGAAAATAAATGGGTGCTTTTTGCCTTAAAACTAAAAAGAAAATATACGTTACTAATCGTAATATACATATCAACAGTGAATTAGAAGGGTTTTAGATATTAAGAACTGAGTGTAAAACAAATTTAAAGTAGTAAGGAACTAATAAGTTTCTGTTTCTGAATAATCTTGATAACTGCAAGAACTGGAGCACAAGCAAAATTATAGCAGTTTTTAATAAACCGAAACTAACAATTGCAATGGATAAATATATTTAAACTTTTTGGAAATGTTAATTACGTAGCATGAAGCATTATAACTTATAATAGAACATCATTAATGAATTATAACGTCACACGTACGTGAATAGCATAAATTTTATATACAATGGTAAATTTAATAAAACACAAGCTATTGTATAAACTGTCAACCTTAGTTCTAAATTTATGTAATTAATCTTTTGTTTATTTTGTATGTAGTACACTACACATGTTTCAACTACGCAATTTAAATCAATTTATATATTTGAATTTAAACTTTAGCATTAAAAGAACTTAATTTTAAGAGACCGACGTTAAAAGCTATGTATATATATATCCATAAATTTATATATGAGAATATGATCGATTAATAATTAATTTATAACATGTATAATAATTATTCATTTTACTTTCGAATTGGTTTTACCATAAACAATGATTAATATATGCAGTTTTAGAACAAATAACATTTCTGAGAAACCCTATAATAATAGTTAGTTTAGTTATATTTGAGTTTAAGCTAAACATAAGTTGTTTTATTCTCGTCAGCTTAACTTTAAATATGTATAACTGGTTCTTATAATCAATTGGTAATTTACCATCCCACTTCTGTATTATTCTTGAGTTGCAGATCATGAAGAAAGAGTTTTTTTTTTATAAAAACTAATTTGCGATTATCTCATTTATATCAGATGTCACATTTCATTTCATCTGAATTTTATTTTCGAAAAACAAATCCGTATTGAGCAATAGACCTTAAAGCTTTGAAAAAAGGTAAAACATCTCTGAAACCAGACCTTATTTTTGTGTTTAACAATTGTTACGTTCCGAACCTGTCATGAAATAATTACGGTAATTTTTACTACTTTATATTTTTCCTTATCTTGTTTTGTATGTACCATTTTAATAAACCTACGTTTTCATTTTGTAAACTGTAAAACTTGTTTTGTTAATTCATTATGTACTGTTTACTGAAACTAATACACTGAAAACTAATGCTATTTAAAAGTAGATATGTTCGACTGAGCCTATAGCAACTTATAAGTTCCATAACTGTTATTATTATGTTCACCTTTAAAATACCAAAGACACCGATTAATATTCCAAGATTTAGCTTGACCTTTGAGTTAAGGTACTCAAGACCACATATTTATACTAGCATCTATATATAAAAGGCAAAGCCCTCACTCACTCACTGATCATCTCTAATTCTCCAACTTCCCATGAAACTAGAGAGATGAAATTTGGCATGTGTATAGCCTACTTTGTGATATAAATAGGAAAACTAAAGAAATTTCATTTTGATATTCAAATTTTTAGGGGTAGTGTTGGGGGTTTAGGAGTAGTTTTGGTTTTTCATTTCCAAAAATTGTTGTGTAATGGCTTTATATTTTTTGTTACAGCGGGAAACGAAAGATCGGATTTTTAATTTGATGAAAAATTGTTAGTGTGGAATTCAATTATCTACCATTTCCTTACTAAATTTTTTTTCTATCTCGAACTCTTACCGATCAAAATTAGTTATAGTTGAAAAGAAGTAGACCCTACTAATTTAAGGGTTGACAATCCCAAAAATGGTTTTGTATTATGTTCTATATAAAAAAAAGGCATTATAAATGAAGTATAACATTTGTTTTTAGAAAGTTATATCGTGCGTTGGCGTGCGAAGCACGCATGAGTTTCCCCTAATTACGTATAAATACGGGACATGAAACACTGTTAGATTAGTTATAGTTTGACTATTGTAGCTCTTGCATCACTGAAGATGGCGACTTTGTCGTTGAAACGCATTTGAGTTAATAAACGTATTAGTTGTGAGATTTTGTGTTCAAAGTTTATTCTATCAAGTTACTAAGATTACCAAAAAAAAACTACTAACTTCCTAAACATGTACTTTACAACTGTTAATATATGAAATATACAATTAAAACAAACCAATTATTAACTAAAATATTCCTTATTTAGTTCGATTAGAATACTTGTTTTAAGAAATTCTTATTTTTTATTCAGGCTGGAAATCATACTTTCCTAGAGGATTTATCATTCCACTTCTCTAAACACCAAATCATAGGCCTACTCGGTGAGTCAAATATTTTTATAAATAGTATGTCTTTGATATCAAAATCACAACAGGAAATTCTAACCCCTTTATGTTCCTGTTATAATAAGCCATCGCTTTCCTCTACTGGTATTTAAAGAACAATCTATAAAACCTACAAATGTAAGTTTCCCCTCCAGGTCACAGTCCGTTCAAAACTATTTCCCCATTACTATTACAAAAAAACAAATATTTGGAACCTCTCGTATTAATCCTTACATCTTCAGAACATTATAATTTGCATAATTTTTAATTCGAATCCTTGTAATGGTTGACTATTTTATATTCTATATTGCAATGTTCCATTATAATTATTTTTTTGTTTGCGTGTTCTTTAATTAGTTCACTTAGTTGTAAAAAATTCGTCTTCCAATAATTGTTATTTAAATACAAAGGTAAAACATATAAATTATTACTAGCAAGAAACTTAATATCTACTAAAGTCATTTCAGTACGAGTAAATTGAAAACTGTTTGTGGTGAATTTAAGTTAATTCCTAACTAAGTAGGTAATATTAAGCCTATACATCCGCCCTTTGCTCTTCCTAAAACATACTAATTCTTAGCAAATTAAATGTGTATACTAGTAAAACTGTAAAAGAATACAAATATATATATTATAAATATATTATTTCTACAAAAAATTTTAAGACATTTAAAAATACATATTTATAACTGTCTATAACTTTTAATATAAATCTATTTGTTACTTTGTTGCGAGAAATATATAATAAAATATATTTACTATTTGTATTGCACTAACATAAATACTTTATTGATTATTATTAGATATATGTAACGGTTAGTGTAAAACTTAATTACTTTATAATACGTCCGAATATTAAAACTGTAGACGTACAATAACAACCTAAACATCATAGAAATTTCAAAGTATACAATAATTACCAATTATTTTTATGTAATTTGTAACTTCCTAACGAATTCTGCCCTTTTGGTTATTTTTTTTTTTTAAGTTAGCGAAAGGATAAAAGCATGTTCTATTCTGATACATTTGGAAACTCCAAAATAGGTTTCGTAGATTTGTAACTAGTTTCTCGAGGTGCACTATAACCTGCAATCCACCCAGTCTTTGTCTTTCTGGCATTAAGTAAAGCCGCTAATAAATTGCAAAATTGGATAACTATACAATGTTTTACTTAGATATAACAATATCCACCTTACATGTGAAACAGTATTTGTGTTTTATTTATAGTTTAAGGGGCGGAAGAAAACAAATACTACGGCGAGAGTAGTTTGTTATTAGTTGAGCTACGTCAAAAACAGTGTTTTCCAGTTACAAACCTCAAGGGAAATTAATTTATATTTACATAAAAAAAGTTAATATGAAACGAGTTGGTATAGGATAATTAATAACCGGTACCGGGAACTGGCACATACTTCCTCACAAACATATTTAAATTACTAAAAAGATTCACTGTGACTTCATAATTGTATTAAAACAGAAGAGAGGCTACATTAAATTAACTAATATTTATTATTATTACTAGCCATAGAGAAAACTATTCAATCGATTTCAAACAAATTTGCACCAAACATTTCAATTACGTCTGTATAGATGCACGAAAAAAATGTTTGGAATTTTTTTTAAACCCCCTTTTAGGCCAAAAAAACCACAAAAATCAGTTATTATTATTATTTAACGAGAATGTTTAGAAAGTTGCTGTTTTTAAATATAGTAGGGTACATCAGGGGCTACAAATAAGCCAAATTTTTAAAAAATCGTTAATGCCTTTTTTTATAAAAAAAATTATAACTGTTTTTAGGGGGTTTTTTGGCCAAAAAGGGGGTTGTTTTCACAAATTTTTAAAACTTTTTTCGTGCATCTATACAGGTCTAATTGCCATGTTTGGTTCAAATTTGTTTGAACTCGGTCGAATAGTTTTCTCTCAAGATTTGTTTACATATACAGACATACAAATAGACATTTTGTAAAAAACACTTTTTTGAACTCAGGGGGTTAAAAATTGATATTTCTATAAAAATCTTAACATTGATATTTTTGCGATCACTATACTTTCTTTATACTATAGAATAGTGAGAAAGTAAAAGACATAATTTATGATCATACATTTGTTTAACAAACACTGATTTGGAAATAGTTGTTATACAGTATTACCAAATAAATATTTGGCCGTATTATAAAAATAACTTAAGTAACTGATAACGTGTCATATTAAGTTTATGTAAAGTTATATAATTTTCTATTTTATTTAAACACACGTGTTTATATAATTATTGATGGCAGCGTAGCTAAGATTGTGTTTACCGATACAATCAAATTAGTAAAAACAAGAATTATATTTGGTTATTATTTTTAAGACGAAAACACTTAAGAGTTTCCACCGCCTTAATTAATAAGTGCACAAACACTGAGTATTTCGTAAGAATCTAAAGTCTGCAGGAATGAATTAACTAACGACAAATACGTATTTGAATACGAAAAGTTACTTTAAATTTACTTTCTAATTCATTTGTAGGCTGTTTGCTACGATAAGGCCTGGATTAAAACAAATAGATGGAATTGAATCAATTACAATACAAATGTATCCTTCCTTACAGTTCTCTTTTTATGCTTACACATAGAAGTCTTTTTCTAATATTTCTGTAGTTTCGTGATAGTTTAACTTTATTATATAGTTAGGTCTGTAACATTTTAACTCAGTTACTTATTAGAATGTTTACGTAACAATTTTAATGCTACCTGAAATGGTCCAACTAATTAATATCATCCAGGGAGTTATTAACTGGATATGCCGTAGTAAAATTTTAATGTCTAGGGATCAGCCAAACACCACCTGATTTGATTTAACAACAAATGTTATTTCTATAAACAACAAAATGAGATGTTATTCTGATGTTCGCAATGTCATCACTAAAACCAACCAAATTGGTTTTTAATTAAAATAAATAAATATAAGCTATAAATGGCCATCTATTTGGTTTGAAGGCTAAACGATTGCAATGTCGTTATTATTATTCTGGGCTTAAAACCAGTTTCTAACTATGGATTGACACTAATGTTATTGTACAAATAATCAACAAAAGAATACCAAATACATATCACACATATTATTATAAAACACTGACATTACTCAGTTTAAATCGTCACTCATATTTACACAGTAGGCTACTTAGCAGTACTTTCTGAACCAAATACACACTATTTGCATACAAAAAGGTTCGTGTCTCTTCTTGGAGGAAAGCAAGGCTTTGCATGAATTGCTTTGAATTTCCCTCATGAAAGTGTAATTTGGTGTTAAGGTTCCTTTCAAATCCCAGGGCAGACCCTGGAGTTGTTATATTATTTCCTTAGCTTGTATCCTATTTTGTTACGTATTTTCTTCAGTTGATTATAAAGTTTTGTTTATATAATTTTACTTGATGCACTGCAAATACTGTGGTACTTTGAATATTCTAGATCATCTTCGGATGTTTGAAATTGTCATAAGTATATACTAGTAATGTAATGTTTGCCTAATATTATATTATTTAATTAATCATAGGTATCAAAGCAGAAAGATGTAAAAGATTATTCTTTAATTGAGTTACAGTGAAACGAAAATAATGTCGTATTAATTAAATAGAAATCTATACATAATTAATTTGCTAGGGGTTATTTTGTGAGTAGAACTCCTCCTAGAGTTTTTAACCGATTTTGATGTTTTTGGTGTCATTTTACAGAGCTCACTCTGAAGTTGTGCTTCCCTTAAAATGAGCTCAATGTATGTTAAGGGCTTCGCCCCAGTGGCCCTCAAAGTTGCCATGTTAATCTTATGGAAGGTCAATCTTAAGGAAGAAGAAGAAAGATTTATTTTGATTTTATCAGGGGCACAAAAAACAGCTGTTCGTATGAAAAGCTTAAAACAGCTGATTTTGATCAACAGCTGATTTTGATCAACAACTGATTTGGATCAAAAACTGAATATAATTTTAGGTTAGGTAAATCAAGCAATAGCGAAGCATTGCCCGGTCCACTAGTAGTATTAATTTTATTAAAATAATAGGTGATGGTATTCTTTTGATTTTTAAGTGGGTTAAGCAGTTGAGGAATATAAACAGTCTATTGGAAAAGAATAAACCAAGTAGACCGACTACATTACCACTTTTGAAGAAGACTGTTTAAAGAATATTTTCCAACTACAGCTTTTAAGTATCAGACTGTAAGTAATTTGTTCAAAGTTACGGCAGTTATAGTGCCGATAAAAGCAATGTATACATATAACAATATGTAACATAATATAACAATATGAGGTGACTATGGTATTGGTCAAGGTACCATTAAACAAAAAAACCTAGTAGACATTTACTGGTAACCTATATATATATAAGCCAAATAACACTCACTCATCACGATTTCTCAAAAACTACTCAACGGATTGTAATTCAATTTGGGATGCACCTTCCTCTAGGGCCCTAGGTGCTCGCTAAAAAGGTTTTCAAAAAATTCGAAATTTTAGGCGGGTTTGGGGTTGTCAAAGTTACTAAAAATCCCCGTAAGTAATACACATAGTGTAATATATTTATTGATATATTTGTTTTGTTAATATACATTTAACTTCGATTTGTCTATCCGTGCAAAGCCGGATCGGGCCAGCTAGTTGCACTATAAGAATGAAAAAGACAGGTACTTTGTTAGATACCTAAAAGCGAGTTTCTTGTATTAAAATAAACATATGTTATTTATTGTGACCTGTTTTATATTTAAATATATTTTGATTAATACAATTTTTGAAGTATAAATCTTTTGTCATAAAATGTTTGTACAAAATGTATTCAGAAATAATTTGTTTCTGAAAAAGTTGCCACACTCTTAAATTCAATTCCATTAATTTAACCTAAATATCAATTATTGATTTGAACTTAGTGTTAGATGTTTACTTATTACTGTGATAAAATTGTCGACACCATTTCAAACATAGGGCTATACAAAGGAAAACTTCCAGATAGCTTAAATTAAAATGTATCGTTAATCTTGTAATAGAAACAAATGTGTAACGTGCATCATGTGATAGTAATAATATGTGTAAAATTAAAGAGTTTGTTTTTATAATCGTAATGAGTAATACTTGATTTATTCGGATACTTAATAAAGAAGACAAGATGCAATATTGCGTAATATATTTCCTTTGTGATATATTAAAAATGTCACTAAACTTGACTTAAATTTTAATTAGAATTTCGAATTAAAAGCACTTAGTTCCCATCAAGGCAAACAAAACTTAACTGCCTCATCAATGTACATTTATTTCACAAAATGTTTATTTAATTTAGTTTTAACTTTATTTTTTTGTTTATGGTTGTTTTGTCAGTACGTCTTATAATAAAAAAGGTTGATTTAAAAATATAAAACTAAACACTATAGTGTGGTGTTTTAACTCGTTGCTTTATATTCATAGCAGGGGAATAGAAGTTAATATATACAAAAGAGTTTGAACCATATTGGGACCACTCCATCTTCCAATTTATTTTCCTAAATTGAAGCAGACAGTTGAATGCTTTCTGTTGTTTATAAAACAAATAAAATACATTGGAAAAGACGGTCTTTTTATTTTTGGTATCTGATTTTATTACGTTAAAATCCTAACAAAACTTTACAATACTTTATATTTGTAATGAGTTACAAGAGATGGTGTATTGATTGATTTGTCAATGCGCACTTCACGTTTCGATAAAATCTCACATCTTTATGAAAATCAATAAGTGAGAATATTAAAATATTTTGTAGTTTAAACATATACTATTACATATACACTACATACTGATCAGACTTTTGGATGTATTTAAACAGAATACACCAATATAAAACGTGTTACCGTGATAGTTTATTCGTAGTTACATTAGGTTTTATTATATTACAGGAAAAGTTTATAAAATAAAATTTGCCCAGTATATTGAAACATGTAGTATGTATGTGAATGGTAAAATAGAGTAAATTGTGCAAAAATAATTTAAGAAACATATTAGTAAGTCACTTGACTGAACTATAATATACGTTTAAATATTTTATTATAAGATCAATAAATGCTAATGTCTTATCACATTTCAAATCTTCAAAAAGGCTGAAATATATATTCAATAATATTGAAAGAAAATGATAACCTCAGAATAAATAAAGCTTAAAAAAAAACAAAAAAACAAATGTGTTTAATTATAATTATGCATTGTTCACTTTTTTACTATAATCCTCGAATAGTTTTAAACTTCGTAAATGAGTAACACTTCATTGTTGACTTTATTAAGTTAAATAAAACAACTTTATTTTGCATGTTCCAGCTAATTTCCTATATTTTCGTTTGAGTTTTGTTAAAATTATTTATAGTGTTTATTTGTTGCTAATTTAATTATTACACGACATCTAAGAGTGGTATCACACTCGGTAATAGTCAACTTTAATAGTTGAATTTGAACTGTAAAATTCTAACATCCGATGTAACGCAACACTAACAAAACACAAAGCATCACAATAATTTTAAATAGACTTTGTTATTACCAGAATAACAACTAACAAACAAAATGTTATAAATAGAAAACAAATGGTAAAAAACAGTAGGACTAAGTAGCAGAAGTGTTCTGACAATGCAGAATAACGATGCTGATCTAGCTGAAGAAAGTAAAATGTATTTAAAACTAACAGTTCACCAAATTTTAAAAATATCATCTAAATGTGTACATCCAATGATTTCTAGGTGAAAATATACCGAACAACATTTTATAACCGAATATTTGTTTATACTACATGAAATACTTGGACACCCCCGACCTGGTTCTGCTAGTATTGTTGTGCTTGATTTTTTTTTAAACTAAAATTTATTAACATATAAGATAAAGGTATTATTAATTAATACAGATAGTACTGCATCAAGAATGTATTATGTTCTTTTAAATTGCTATTTTATTTTTAATTATTTTAGGACATAACCTTAAACTCTATTGTTAACTTTTATTTCTTAAGAATACATAAAACTATTTATTTAAATTAGTTTTCTCAATATTAGCCTAAATACTTTAGATATTACAAGTAGTAAAGTAATTAATAGTCTCCGAAAATAGTATGGATGATAATTCAAGTGACCTCTACTCGGTCTGCTTTAACTGAAATTCTAGGAAATAATTATAATTATTAGGTTTATTAAGAGCTAATATATAAATTAAACAATACAAAATGTAGAAACTAATATGTATATTTTTTTCATTTGTTGTTTAGTGATTTATGTTTTAGTAAAATTAAGTCCCATTTAGACAAACAATACAATAAAAACTTAATATTGTTTGTAGAGTAACACTAACTATTATGGTATCGTTGTTTTAAGAAAATGATTTCAGGGCAATCATTATGAAACTTACACGATGATTAAAAAATCTTTATAGGCTGATGCAATATAATAAACTGGTAGAATCTAAATAGGCTTCATAACATATTGAAGATGACTTTAAATTTCACAAAAAATACTATTTCGGTCAACAAATTTACTTTAATATTTTCCGTTTGAACTTTAGAAAGAAATAGGCTACATTTCTTTGTTAACTGTAATATGCTGAATTAAATATAATATACATTTTCGAACTTTTAATTGTAGTACGAACTTTATACGCAATATTTCATTTGATTCAAAACATCAGATTTCTTACAAGTATTAATTAAAAACTAACAAATTAATTAATGTAGTAATGCTTCTGTTGTTAAACTGTTTCGGGATGATTTTAACTTAAAGTTGATTACAAGTTAGAGCTGGAAATGGCAAGTTTAAAAACAAATTGGTTAGAAAATGTGTATTTATTAGAAACTAGATATACTTAATAAGAGCCAACGAAAAACTTAATATACTTAATTCCCTTCGAAAAATCGCTTTATAGTAATCATAAAATGTTTTAGCCTTTTTTAGAAAGCTAAGTAGTAGTATTTCTTGTTGTAGTATAAGCTGTACTAAAAAGTCATACGATAAAAGAAACATTAATTACATATTTATTGCCACTAAAATTCCAGGAATAAATTATTTCTAATTAAATAAACGGTACCAGAAACTGACACATACTTTCTCACAAACATATTTAAATTATTAAACAGATTCACTGCTAAGGACGCACATGTGGGCTTGACACTGAACACTATGAGAAGCGTCCGAAGCACAGTGCATTGCACGCCAACCCCATATTGGGAGTATTTTCAATTCACAGTGCATTGCGTGCTTCACATGGCAACCCCCATATTGGGAGTACTTCCAATACAAAATGCATTGTGTGCTTCTCACGCCAACTCCCGTATGTAATCCCAACTGTGACTTCATAACTGTATTAAGTAGGAGAGGAGATAGTACATTAAAGTAGGAGACTAAGTAATACAAATTATTATTATTAGCTAAAGAGGAAACTATTTAATCGTTGTACCAACAAATTTTTACCAAACATGTCAATTAGGCCTATATAGAAGCAAGAAAAAAGGTTTTGACAAATTTTGAAAAACAAACCCCTTTTTGGACAAAAAACTCCCAAAAATCAGATATTATTTTTATTATTATTAGCCAAAGGAGAATTTTTTGAAAGGTGAGGTTCTTTACATATGGTAGGGTATATTAAGGGCTACAAATAAGGCAAATTTGATCAAAATCGTTAAAGCGGTTTTTTTTTATAAAAAAGAATAACTGATATTTTGGGAGTATTTTGGCCAAAAAGAGAGTTGTTTTTCAAAATTGTACCATAGTATAGTGAGAAAGTAAAATGGTCCAAGCAGAGTTTAATAGTACGTCTTAAGTCTATAAGAACAAACTTGGCTGATATAAAGGTTGTTTTATTAGAA
Source organism: Philaenus spumarius (assembly GCA_018207615.1). Lineage (NCBI taxonomy): Eukaryota > Metazoa > Arthropoda > Insecta > Hemiptera > Aphrophoridae > Philaenus > Philaenus spumarius. The sequence goes on from JAGFPH010001369.1 coordinate 172,162, forward strand.
GAGATACTAACCTATTAAAAAGTTAAGATTATTAATTTAATGCGTAAATAGGACATACAGCTTTATTGCCAAATGTTGTTTATGTTAAACAAATTATATTACTTTTTTCTATTAGAAACATAGTCGGCTGCAGAATAAGTAAAACAAAAAACAATATGTTTACATTTTCCTCTAATATGACAAGAGACATGTTAAATCCCCTAGCCAGGGACGGTAAATAACTTTCACATAAACATTAATCAAAAACAGATCCTTAATCTCCTGAGACAAGTTGTGTCTGTTTGTCATGGTTAACTTGGCAAACTTTAAAAATTGACTGTGATACAATTATTATTGTTATATTGTTTGTGATCAAGTTAATGCTTTGGATATTTAGCTTTACTCTATTTAAAATTATTATATGACTAAATTACTATTATTCAATAAAATTTGTTGAAGCGCAAATGAATATGATTCATTTTTATTATATATATTATTATTAATTATTATTATAAATTAAAACTATTCAATCTATTTCAAACAAATTTGCACCAAACATGTCAATTATAGCCTTGTATAGATGCACGAATAAAGGTTTTGAACAATTTTGAAAAACAATCCCTTTTTTGGCCAAAAAACCCAAAAAATCAGTTATTATTACCTAAACGAGAATTTTTAGAAAGCTGGGGTTTTTTCACATGGTATGGTACATTAACGGCTACAAATAAGCCAAATTTGATCAAAATCGTTAGAGCTGTTTTTGAGAAATTTAGATTTTCTCGTTTTTTACCATTTTTTGGGGGTAAAACAACTTAAAAATTAAAAATTTGAAAAAATTTAAAAACGCTTGGAGTTATTTCAGAACTACACCTACATACCAAATTTCATCAAAATCGAACCGTTGGTAAAGTCTTCAGCTCTGTACACATCCTAACGGACACACGGACAGACATCACAAAAAACCCAATTTTTTGGGTTCATTGAACACCAGAACAAATAATTACACTAAAAATACTTTTGGTTTCAGGGAGCACCAACACAGATAATTTCACTAAACAATTGTTTGGGGTTCAGGGAGCGCCAAAACAGATAAATCCACTAAAAATTTAAATTCTAAAATTTGGATGAAAACAATACTTTCTCCATATACTACTGGGGGGGGGGGGGGGGAAAAAAAAAAAAAAAGGGTGGAAACAGGAGATCGTATCATAACAGCGTGAAAAGGAGACAACAGAAAATAACACTCTTCCTAATAATATGTTGGGTTCACAAAAATCAGATTGTATAATGTTAATGTGTGTACAAAATTTAAACACAAATTTTATACTTCGACTTGTTTAACCAAATATATTTATAAAATACAATGTTTCGTCTTGAAAGAACCAAATATTGTAAACCTTCTAACTACTACCTAAAACTTTTATGAAGCAATTTTTAATACAGCTTTTAGTTTAGTAATGGAAATTTAAAATGAGTTCACAGAAGAAAACTATATTTTTAACATTTTCTTATACTTATATTGCCAAAATATTTTACTGCAAGTTTGTGCGTTAATAATGTCCACCCTTAGAGCAAGACTGAAGTGATATTTTTAATGATTATTTTATGGAAACTCAGTAACGTTACAGAACTTAGAACTTCTTAATATACAGGAGCAATCGTGTAGCCTGTAAAAGTCGTCAACAATTTGGCATTTGTATTTTTCTTAATTTTCTATTATTATATTTTAAAAGGATTAGAAATTATGTTAACAATATTAATAGTTAAACATAATTCCTGAAATATTGTCGAAAGTAATAGCAAATAATATCGAAATTCTGAAGTAAAAATGTTTACAAACAAATATACCATTCTTCTTGTATTATTTTATAAACAATGAAAAGGTTCTTTTTTGTTTATATATAACAGATACAACTTATTTGGTGATTGATAATGTTTTATATAGTAGTTATTAAATTATATTTTCTTTCTAGTTTAAATATTTATCTTGGAGAAAATAGTTTACATTTTAATTTGAGATGATTTTTGATATAATATAATAACATACATTTTAAATGTAATCAAACCTTACTACACTTCTCTTGTTATTATAGGCTCTTATAATAATGTTATTATACACACATAATGTTTGCCTTAACATTACGAAGTTAATTTGTTTTAAATGTAACTTATTCCATTGTTTATACTACGAAAGTGGAGTAAGCAGGATGTAAGTGTTTCTAGGTAAGATAATCCGAACTTAAGTATAAACGTTAACAACACTGCTGGTAATGACGTCACTACAGAGGACCCGGAAGTGAAGCGAATTAACGGAGATGACATAGCTTCTGCAGTGCATTCCAATTTCCGTAGTAATTAACTTTAAATTGTGTATATGAATAATTTATAATTGAAATTGTGTGGTCTACCTAATAAAAAACAGTAACACCAGTAATAACGCTGTAGAAAAATTTTGTTCGCATCATCTCTAACAAATTTAAAAGAGAGCATAAATCACGCCATTTTAGAGGTTTGGATATTCTTCCATTTAGAAATTTATATGTGTATAAAGTACTAAGACGTTTTTCTGAAAGGAGTGGTGATTGTAGTTCTCGACCAAAAACTCATTTTTTAAGCTATGAATTAAATACTTTTGTACCTAAACCAAATTTGACTGTATTTATGAAATTTTTAACATACCTTGCACCAAAGTATTTTAATTGCTTACCATTTAACATTCAAAACCGTAAAAATAATAATAAGTTTTCCCGGTGATTAAGAGAGCATTTAATTTAAATAGAAAATATTGAACTGTACTTTAAAGTGTTAATTTGATCATGTGTGTGTGCGTTAATGTTTAAAACAGATTTGTGTGCATGAGTTTATGAGGGAGGGGGTGTGTTCGTGTGTGGGTTCAGACCTTATAATATGTGAGGTTGTGTGAGTATGTGTGTATGGAGGGGGGATGTGAGTAGGAAGCTAGTTATTTTTTGTTGTAATTTGTAACCTTATGCAAGTTTATTGTTTATTTTGTTGGGTTCTGTCGGCTGCAATTTTTGTCAACTTCTAGATAATGTAAATTAATTTTATAATGTTGTTTTTATTTATGTGTACTTTATGTTTAATTTAGATTTAGAATGTATTAGTATTTACACATAATAAAGCCCCAAACAGGTTTATAACCTCGGGGTAATTTTTATTTGTTTGCAGTTTTAGTTTAATGTTAGCTCTATAACATGTTGTGTATATATTTTTGTAAAGAAGAAGAGAACTCTATTTTGTAAAAGAAAAGGCAAACAAATAAAAGAATTTAATAATCATAAAAAAAAACATCACCTAAATGACAAATAAATGTATAACTCTCTTTAAACAATTATTAAATCAACTTTACAAATATCAAAACAAAACTGTTTTAAATGTATGCATTTAAAAACATTCACTGAATCAGAACATACTGACACAGTTTTACTCCAGCAAACACAATGTTCGGTTGTTATAATAATTAATTATTTAAACTAATTAACTCTTTTCAATACTAATAGTGACCGCAGTCGGTACGTGGTGTAGTTCCACATTAAAATACAAATAATAACTCATTTGTAAATTTCGCAAATAAACAATACATTTATTTTGCCAAACCTGTTTCGCAGTTATGCATCTTTAGTTAAAGATGCTTTCAACTTATTTCAACAAATCAAATTATAAATCTGTATAATATTGTATACATTTAAATGACTTCATAGATATTAACTATCGAGTTCTTCTAGAAAACAAACTAATATACAACATCCTACTGTACCAAGATGCTTTCAAACCAAGGTGTTTATAATTTATTTAGAGTTAGTGGTAACAAAGTTAAATCTTTTTGTAAAGAAGGAAGCAAACTTGATAATCAATCCATGCAAGCAAATCAATCAATCCAAAACATATGTAGTCGTTTCATGAGCGTTTTAAAAGCCAAAAGTAAAAAACATGGTAATTGTTTGATTAGTAATGCAAAAATTATTTTTAAATATTTACAAATATTGAAATTTTAACAGATTCAATATTCAATAAATTCTAACTTCACTACGTAATTTTATAGTGAATTTAAAATTAGTTTAATAGTTATGTATTTTCCTGACACCAAGAGAATATTTTGAAAAACAATTTACTTTTATAAGTACTTCAGAAATATCAATTGTTTTCAAACACGAAAAAGACAATTGCATTTAGACCTCCGAAGTTTGTTTTACTCTCTAAGGTGTTCTCATACTTCTAGAAACAATACATAGCTTTTTACTTTCCTTACACAGTTTTATAAGTAAATACCTTTAGTTTTTAGAAATACTGCTCACAGTACAACTTTGGCGATTTCTCCAAGTATTGATCGTTTTGCCTATCTATCATTTTTAATTCTTAAATCTGTTCTACAATGCCTGATAAATTGGAGGAACGAACGTCCCAACTGAGAAGATAATCTAAATAAACTGTGAGTTTTTTTTTTTACAAAATTAATGTTTTTAGATATCATTTCCAGTCTTCACTGGGGAAAACAAATAATTAATTTTTAAAAGGTTAACAGCATAATGTATTTTTTAAATAAATATTCCACTATTAGATAGTAAATATTTTGCTATATCTTAAAAAATGGTTAAATGTGTAGGATACGTTAAAAATACGTTTTAATGTATTAGTTTAATGTATAATGTAATAAATAATTTTATGTTAAGCAATATTTGAATGGATGAAATGCAAAATAATTTACTGAACGTAAAGTTGCTAAGCGTAATGTTTGTCCTATTTTGGATTCCCATCAACTCCTTAGTGCAGTAGCTTGAAAGATTTAAACTATAGTCGAATTAAAACCAGAAACGGATTGGACAGTGGTTGTAGTGGGAGACTCTTCGGGAACGATCGGACATTTTCGGCAGGGGTGTATCGGTGTTGTTCTTTCGTTGATGCCAAGTCGTGCAGAATAAACACAAGTTCATAATATTTATGTTTTAGCAGTGGCGAGATTCACAACGAAAGAATACTGAAACTTGGCACCTCTGTCGGGGTTGTCATGGCAACTGCCCAAGTATCATTGGCCGAGCGAAGAGCATAAAACCCCCACCGTAACGGCCGAACTTTCCCCAATACGTTTCAGGTTTTAATTCGACTATAATTAGTGACATTTCTAATAACACGACGTGTCTAACATTAATATTCTAAAATGTAATAAATGCTCTCACAAAATTATGTTCAACATAATATAAACTAACTAATATTCGTAATATTTACAATAAATCTAACACAATTCTTTTAAGGCAGGTTTACACGCTCAAGCCATTTGCACAAACTGGCTTGCGCAAGTCAGTTTGTGCAAACGAACTGAATAAAATATCTCACACGCTCAGTTCGGTTTGTGAAAATATGAAGTGAGAAACCCTACTTTGTTCATTTCAACAATAAACTTCTTCATTAAATACATAAAAGTTGTTATCAGTTTTGTTTAAATTATTATAAAATCAGTTTGTATTGTTCAAAATGGAACATCTGGACGAAGAACTAATACTTCTTTCAACTGCTGCGGTGTGCGTTGTAAAGAAAAAGGACATGAAGGCTAAAAAGAAAAAATGGTGTAAACCGTGGTTGTTACAGAGGGATGTGTTTTCTCATACCAATTTAATTGCCGAACTACGTAGTGAGCCTAATGATTTTCGCAACTACTTGCGTATGGAGGAAGCCACATACACAAATTTACTAAATTTAATTACACCCATCATTTCGAAAGCAGACACCGTTATGAGACGTGCGTTTACTCCCATTAACGGCTATCAGCTACGCTGAGATTTTTGGCCACTGAGAGAAGCTAAGAGGATTTGAAATTTTTGACAGTTATTTCCAAACCAGCTCTAAGCGCCATAATTCCAGAAACATGCGACGCAATTTACAACGTATGAAAAGACAAATATCTCAAGGTAAGTCTTATCACAAACAATACTCAATTAATATAACCAACACACGCTGGAATACGGATCATAAATAACATATCAGTGTAAATAACAGGTGGGGGTAGGATATCATTCAATGCGCATGCGGAGATTGTAACTTTGGCTTGCGCAAACGTCAAACCAGCGTTCACACAGTTTGTGCAAATGACTTGAGCGTGTAAACGGGCCTTTAGACACTTTTTTACAAAATAACACCAGGTATAAAATTAAAAAAAAACTTATTTTGTTTAGTCGCTTAACTTTCTTGGAACATGAGTACATCAACATTCAAAAAGATATTAAAATTAGACGAATTGATTAATTTCACAATTTTGTGTAACATTATTGTTTTAATAAAATGAAGAATACACAAAATTAATCAAGATCATAATGAACAAAGAGGCACAATTCTTTTGTTGTTGGTTTCTTTAAACACCAATTAAACTAGCGTTGCTGATAAGGGGTTTCATTCAAACAAAAGCAGAATGGACAGCGATATACTTTATTTACTGTTACGAGAAAATAACCTTGAGAGGCAGTAAATCCCGTACAATGCTGTTTATTGTGTGTTCCCGATTTCAATTTAGATAAGTAATGTTAAACTGTATGTGTAAAGAACTTGGGCAAAATAAATGTAATTCTGTGAAATCCAGTATTTGCCTAGAAACTGTTTTCTTACTCAACAAGTTTGCATTTAATAACACAACTTTTAACCCGTCTACTGGAAACCAGTGCTGGTGGCTATAAGGAACTGTAAATATGAAAGAACAGTTTGTAAACATTAGTGTAATTATCGATGGTGTTCAAATTATAACAGGATTTAGTTGCACGATTTTATTTTAATCTACGTGTAATAAGTCTTGCGACGTAAATAAACTTAGACTTATAACGTATGTGTAGCTTGCTGGATTTTATATTTTGAATACTATGTGTTAAGTTAATTATCTTGTCTATATCCGTCAATCAATCCAAATTAGTTTCCAGATGAATTACTGGTTTTTACGGCGCATATTTCGAACTCTTCGAGTGCTGACAGAAGATGGCCCTCTTTGAAAATATGGAGTATTTCCAAATTATGGTCAATTGATGTATATTTATGATCTTGGCCTATAAAGAGCTGGGCGAAAAGTAACTTTTGCTCAATTAATGTGTTTAAATTATTCAATTATTATTAATATTAAAATAAATACATATGAATACTATATCTTTTCAAAGATGTTATTTTTATCATATTCAAATACCTTTACTATATTTTTATGGATTCTTTGATAATTACATGTTTCTTTAGTATTATGGTTATATTTGCTTTAAACAGTTATAAAACATACGATAAATTAAATGGAAGATTTTTAACAATATAAATTAGATAACAATAGAAGTAAATTATATGATGTAAATAATAATAATAAAAACAAAATCATAGAGATATAGCAATTTCATTTAAGCAAAATACAAACTAATTAACATTTGCATTTATTTAATAACTTTGATATAACTATGTATTAAGTTCGATTTGATTTTAATATTCTAGTATATAAGAGCACCACCTGTAACCTTGTATAAGTCCAAACGATTTACAAGACTTTTAACGTCTTATCGTACGATTCAGGTGTAATAGATGGCATTCAGATGAGTGTGTACTGGTAGATATCTCAATTAATTGTACCACTCTCTGTGTTAACTAGATTATTTTATTTTAAAATTTTGTATGTGACTGGTCCTGAAATACTGAAACCTGAAATACTTAAATTTAAGAGAGTAAATACATAAAAAAACGGTGGTATAACAGCTTTTCAAGTATACCTGAGATCTCCATTTGACAAGTAGTAATATTGTTAGTAGCCTAATAATGACCAATTTATGTAACGGTTAAATACTTCAATAAGGTAACTTTGAGAAAAAAAATTATTTTTAAGCAAAATTGAGAAAAACATACAAAAGTTTATATTACAAAATTAATAAATGTGGATTATATACATGTGGATTTCTTTTTACATTTAGGAGTATTTATAAAGATGACATTTAAATATTATTTATCACATACATATTATATAATTTATCTGATGGTGCTATTCCCCTTAAATAAAGATAGGTTAAAAAAATTATTGTTTAAAAGAAAATTGAAATAAATTTAAATGAGTCAATAAATTGTAATTTAGCAAAAAGAGTATATGTATATCATTTATAATATTTCTAATTTGAGTCCTTTGAAACTATTGGCCGAAAGTTTTGATAGCTATGAAATGAAAAATAAAAGTTTCTTCGAAGAGAACTCTGTTTCGGGTTAAAATAGATATTTTTGTTTTAATTACCAATGATTTTCATATAGATATAATAAACTAAATTAAATAAATTATTTTACAATGATTCAATAAGGTTTTTAACTAAGGCATCATTCTTACTATAATGTTTTTGTTTCATTATATGAAAAACATAAAATGTTAGTTAAAATTCATATTGAATAATTGTCAATATAATATATTATACAAGGCAATTATCATACGAACGAAACTATTTACAATTATTTATAATTGCACATCAGCTGTTGTTGATGTTCATTACTGTGTAACTAGCACCAGATAATTTGTACCTAAACCAAATTTAACTCTGTACCGTCAATTTTTCACCTTTATTGCCGCTTGTTTTTACTATTTAAAAAGGTATGTCTTATAGGGTTGTTAAGAAGTGTAGTCCTGGCTGTTTTCATCAGATGATATTGAACCTTTATTCGACATTATGTCCTTTATTCGACAATAATAGGCCAATATATTATGTAATGCCATGCAGGTTGATTGATTTTTTTAATCTCTATGTTATGTGTATATTTAAACTTCATAACTAGTTTTTTCTTGTGGTTAGGTTAGGGCACCTGCCGAACTCTCCATTTCAATATTGTTTTTGTTCCTTTTTATGGAAGTCTCAAACTGGCGTATGCCTAGGAGACCCCTAAATTTGTTCAGTGTTACACTGATAATTGTATTGTTGTAAATTGTGTTTGTATATTTTGTATGTATAATGTATATACATACATTGTATACAATTTTATACAATTGTACAATTATATGCAATTGTACAATTATATACAATTATATATAATTTATGTTATAAGTAAGTATATAGTTATGTTATCAGTAAATTAAAAAAATATTCTTCTTTTGTTTTTCATGCATTATATTTTTTTTATTTTGTCTGTTTTTCATGTATAATCTAGTGAGATTTTAAATTGTGTTTTTATTTATATATACAGTGTAACATGTGAATAATATAATAAAATTACAAAAAATAAATTAAATAATTATACATATTTTTTTTATAAAACTGTTTTAACAAAAATCCAAGTTGTGACAGCACAGTGAATAATAAAAATAAAAAAAAAACAATAGTTGACTGTAATTGTATAAAAAAACTTGGTTCTAGTATTAACAAAGAAGCAATTCACAATAATTTCTTTCTTTTTGCATGTAAAAAGTTTTAGACAACCTTAACGAAATCACCGCTAAATTCCAGTTGTAACAGACAGCGCAATCAATCAAAACAACAAACAGTTGACTGCATTTGTGTAAAGAATCTTTCTCCTATAAGGGTCATGTCACTTTTAATCCAAAGCTAACGATTTTGTTATTTTATTTATGTAGAATGGTGGAAATAGTATGATTGTCTTAGAAAGTGCTTTGTATGGTTATTAGTATTGCTCTAATAGAGTATTCATACATAACAAACACTTTTTACATACATTTATATAACACTTACATATGAACTGTTATGAACTAAAAACATAATTGTAACTATTACTTGAAAATATAAATTTGTCAATGATAAGGATAATATACAAAATAATGATAAAACATAATGTTTACTTTGTAGTGATTTTTATATTATTTTGCATTCATAACAGATCAGCCAGAACTCAATAAACTTGGAGGGCTGTATTGGATTAATCAATGGTTTACTATTTATTCAATCAATGAGACAAATTGAAATTGTATGTTCAGTATTTCAGTTGCACATGAAATGCTAATCACACTGCAACAGAAAACAACTACCTACTTACTGTTCAATGTATCAAGTAGGGATTAACAGCTATGTGTTTCGTACTGCTGGATTGTTATGTCACGATATAGGTTGATTTCCCACTCAGATAGTCGTGTTGTTGACTGATTGGTAGACAAACAATAAAATGAAACAGAGTTTGCTGTACCAAATGATTTCACAACCTAGTAGTTCGTATCGAAAGATTATGTACGGCAACTTTGTTGGCCGGTTGTGAAAAACCTATCTATTTTTGTGATGCTTAGCATATTAATTTATTGGTATGAACTATCAAACATAGTTTCATTTTTTTATTGCTTCAGCGAAATGTAAGAGTTACGTTATTGCCGAAGTTTATTAGTTTATTTTTATAATTCTGGCAGAACTAATATGTAAACAGATTATATTAAGAAAATTGTGATTTTATCTTAACAATGATATCCTTTATATTCTCTTTTATTTCAGCTGCCAAACAAAGACGCAATTTTGGAGTACAGCCAATAATACAAAAGAAAGGAAATTGTTTTGCCGGATTCCTTTCCGCACTGAGCCTGAAATTCATTCTTTACATTCCTTTTATTTATAAATATGACTACTTTTAGCATTCGAAGAAAATTTTGAAAATATACTTTTATTCCTTAAAGAAAAGAGTTATGCTATTTGTAGAGGTCAAAAATGTAATTTGAATAATTGTTGACGTAAGATTGGTGTTTCTTTATTTCGATAGCCATTAAATAAGTTTAGCCTGAAGTAAATCAGATACAGGCAGCAAATTACACCAATTCAGTTTCAGTGCAATGTACAATTCGATAATATTGTTGTCATAAGCTTAACACGAACTTTTTATCTAGTAATTCTAGTTATAATCTTAAGTTACATATTTGTATATGTGTTTTGGCGATTCATATATAATAACTAGGGGCTCTGCCCCTGGACGCTTCGCGTCCCAACCCTGCCTCGGCCTTCGGCCTCAGATGGCTGTTTCGCTTCGCTCGCAGTTGGAACATTTGCTAAAGAATCTCGTTAATCTTTGGCTTGTTTGTACATAGGTGACCGAGTTTAAATCAGCTGTTTTATTTGGCAGCTGACTCAAACTCATTAAACATTATCTCCATAAGATTAACATGGGAAATTTTAAGGATTGTTTGTCGGAGCTCCTTCTCGTGTTAATAGCGGCTAAAGGGATGATTGGATCTTGAATATGACTGAAAATCTCTTCTTTGAAATTTAATTTTCTACAACATTTGTATTTAACATTTTTTGTTATCTCTTACCTTTTTCTTACTAAATGCGCTCAAAGTGGGAAAATGAAGAAATTGAAAAAATCTTTCCCGCCCAAAAGGTGCTTCCAAAATTAAAAAAAGTTAAATTCTGGCAATTTTCCCTAACGTTTCTCGTCGAGAGCTTTAATTCAAGTATAAGGTTGGTGGGGCTCCGATTACGGGAAGTGCCTAATAATTAATGTCAGTGAATGAGTGAAATCGTCTAGCTTTAAGGACGTTTGGCGGAGCCTCCCTTCTCGGATGAATAGTGGCTAAATGGATGATTGGATCTTAAATCTGATGAAAAATCGTTAGTCTGAAATTAAATTTTATACAACTTTTGTGTTTAACATTTTTTGCTATCTCTTACCGTTTTCTTACAAAAGGAGCTCAAAGTGAAAAAATAAAAAAATTTAAAAAATCTAAAACATCTTTCCCGCCCAAAAGGTCCTTCCAAAATAAAAAAATGTTAAATTTTGGCAATTTTCTCAAAAGTTTCTCGTTGAGAGCTTTAATTCAAGTACAAGGTTGAGGGGGGTCCGATTACGGGAAGTGCCTAATAATTATTGTCAGTGAATCGGTGAAACCGGCTAGCTTTAAGTACGTTTGCGGAGCTTCCCTTCTCGGATGAATAGTGGCTAAATGGATGATTGGATCTTAAATCTGATGAAAAATCGTTAGTCTGAAATTGAATTTTCTACAACTTTTGTATTTAACATTTTATGCTATCTCTTACCGTTCTCTTACAAAAGGCGCTCAAAGTGAAAAAATGAAAAAATTTTAAAAATCTAAAAAATCTTGCCCACCCAAAAGATGCTTCCAAAACTAAAAAATGTAAAATTTTGGAAATTTTCCCAAAGGTTTCTCGTCGAGAGCTTTAATTTAAGTATAAGGTTGAGGGGGGTCCGATTACGGGAAGTGCCTAATAATTAATGTCAATGAATCAGTGTTACCGTCTAGCTTTATATAAGTAGAAAACCATTAAATACAATTATAAAGTACAATACCCTATATGTATTCGTCCGTGACATCTTTTTGTTACTTCTTTGACTTGTTTCGGGATGTCTACCCCATCACCAGAATTTGTCCCAAGTTGATTTGAGGGTGCCGCTAGTCATTTTATAATAATTGGTGTTCACTGTGGTTTTTCTACTTTAAATGTATTATAAATTGCAACTCTTTCACAGCGTTCAGAAATTTCCCTTTACTCCCTACGTTTATTGGTTTAAATTTATTGCCAAAGTCCTCGTAACTGTGGTTTTCATCAATTAAATGTCGCGCTTAAGGGTCGGCTCTAGTAAAACAGAAAGCAACCTGCGACTCTGTATAGCGGCGGTAGGTTACGCGGACATTGCTCATCCTAAATCCATTTAAAACCCGCAATTATTCAAGTAGCGTTTTTTTAAAAATACCAAACTCTTGGGGACAAAATTCTTCATCCGAATGGCTTGGTAATTGTTCGCTATAATTAATAGTTACAACATAAAAAATATTTAAAATCACCCTATAGCGGCGGTAGGTTACACGGACATTGCTCAGCCTAAATCCATTTAAAACCCGCAATTGTTCAAACAGCTTTTTTAAAAAAATACAAAAATCTTATGGACGAAATTCTTCAGGCGAATGGCTTTTTAGTTTTTCGCTAATTAATAGTGACAACATAAAAAAATATTAAAAATCAATGTTTTAAATTGTTAATAAATATTAAACAAAATATTTTTCTTAGTTTTTAAAAAGCCCTTTGCATGCATTTTGTCCATAGCTTTAAAATGACATATCGTTTATAATTTTCCGATCAAAAATAAAGGAAAAATTTGGATTTTAATTTAACATTGGTCTTACGGAGTGTAAGCCAACATGGCCGACAGCTAGAGCTTTAATTGGAGTCCGTAACCGAAACGGTATTTATTGACAGGTGCTCTTTAAAACGTACCTTGAAAGCTCTATTCGTTTGGCCAATGTAGATTTGGTCTTTTGGCAAAAAGTCTTAGGTTTCGGGGTGGAGTAATTTGTCAACGTTATTATTAGCGATTGTTCTATTAATTTTCTAAAAGGTGGAAGAATGCTGCCATGTTCTTTTGACCCAAAGATTGGCTTTACTTTCTCTTTCATACATCTTTTGGTTTTGTTAGTGCGTTTTGATAGTAGAGTGCGAATTGTTTGTTTTTTTTTTTGTGACGATACATTAAGTGTGTTTAACTCTTCCTGGTAATCGCATTTTTCAAGAGGTATATTTTATAAGTCTATTGATCATGCCAATTTTTGAGATTGTGTATGGCGGTAATCAGAATGTATGGTGATATCTGTTGTGGTTGGTTTCCTTTAAATATTGATCTTGAATTTATCATGTTGTTTTGTTTTTGTTAAGTTCAGAAAATGTATGCTGTTGTTAGTTTCTATTTCAAGTGTGGATTTTATTTGTGTGTATTAATACTTTAAGTTTTGTTTTTATGTTTTCAATTTTCTTGAGGTGCCGTCAACATAATATTTTCTGTAATAAAATGTTTTACGACATTTGTTAGCACTGGATAACAAATATTCCTTTTCATAGTGTTTGAGAAATATTTTTTCCAACCAACCAAATAGTAGTGAGCCCATAGCTAATCTATCTTTGTGTATATAATTATTGGCCTACTTATTTTTAAATTTAAAAAAAAATATTTTAATTAATGTAATACGCCGATTAACTCAAAGATTTGATTAGGGGTTAGTAAGTTTGCCTTTTTAAAAAGTAGTTTTAGAATATGTATTGTATTTTGAATCGGTACGTTTGTGTTATGTTACATCAAAAGTGATGGTTTGAACTTAGGTTTAAGTTATCTTTTAACTTTTTAACGAAATCGAGACGCTATTGATGGTGCGGTTATTTTCTAAAACCATTTTTTTGATTGCTTTTTTGAATCCTGGATCAGTTGAGCAATTTATCAAGGGTCTAATAGTTACATCGAGTTTGTGAACTTTTTGTAGGCAGATAAAAAATAGTACTAGCGCTTTCATGGGTTTTAATAAGTTTCGCGCTATCGTTTTGAATAAATATAGTTAGATATTAGGTGTGCTACTTAATGATTTTACAAATTCTTTAATGGGATCTATTGACATCGCTTCCAAACCATTATTATTTACGAACTCGTTAACCTTCATATCGTATTGGCCAGTGTCTATAAAGGCTTAAGGTGTTCTCTTTGTCGGCTTTATTGACAAGTGCATTGTTATCGGGAAATTTATTTCTTGTCTGTTTTATTAATTTCAGATCGTACAAGTGTTTATGATTTAGGTTAGAGTTTGTGTTACTGTAACCCAAGGCGTTTAGACATCTTTATAGGTTATCTTTGATCAGTACCCGTTCTTCGTTCAGTAGCTTTTGGTCAGACAATGTTTTGATTTTGGCTTGCGTATGAATTATTTCCTGTGCTATTTGATGTTTACAGATAGAACGCCTCTTTGTATTTCAAGCCTTTATCATGAACGTTTAACTAAGCGATATTCGAGTCAATAGATGTTAGGTTGAATACTTGTTTATATAACTAGTGTTTGCATTGAAAATATTAGAACTTAATGATATGTTTGTTATTAGTACCCTGCAATATATCATTAACGTAGGCCTATATATTTATAGTAAATTATCATATTGCCTACTAAATCAATCATGTTTAGTAACAATATGATATAATCGATAGTTTGAATTTTAATAGATATACGACTATTTTTGCTGTAAGTACAATTAACAAAAGACCTCATTTATAATAATAAAATAATTGATATGTAATAATGAAATAAAAATTATTATACAATTGGTTTGCACAATAAATATATTTTCACGAAAATATAGCCAGTAGTTAAATGATTCATGAGTCCCATGAACACTCATTCAGATGGTACAATGTGTTTCCAAAAGGAAGGAACTGAACTTCCGACAGGAAGGAAACCCGTCGCAACGTAGACTTCCGTCCGGGATATTTGTTTGAATATCTGATTGGATGTATTGTTGGAAGTTACTTGTATGGAATAATGTTTATCGGCTTTAAATTATTTATATTTAAACGAGTAAAAAACATGGAATTTCTAAAATTTCTTTGTTAAATCAATTGTATCGAAAATGTATTATAATAGCTTCAAATTTCTGATTCGTCAGTGTATTTGTATTATTGTTAAGGTAAATATCAAAAAATTTAGTTTACCAAACAAAAATATTACATTGGCGTGTATTTAAATTGTAATTTATCATTGTTCTATAATATTTTATAGTAAAAATTCAAATATAATTGTATAAATATGATAAGTAAATACTTTAGTTTGGTGATCATAAATTTGTACCCGTTAACAAAATTAATTTAGTTAAATCATAATCGAACTTATAGCCTATTTCAACATTTAAAATAAGCATTATAAAATATATAATATACAGGTTTTATAATACACTGGTTTAGATATTAGAAGATTTTGAAAATCTATTAAAAGATTACTATAAATTTTACAAAATATATTTTAGTCGAATTCATTTTAATAACCATCTGCTGTTCTTAATTTCACATTATTTTAAAAGGTGTAGTACACGGAATTATATATTAATTGATTCTTGAATGCAGTCAATCAAGATGATGTAATCAATTTAATTTAACAGGTTGATTTGCAAGTCATGTGTGTAATTTGTTAAATTCAATATATTCATATTAGAGTTTAATAAAAGTATTCCACATCATTTGAATAGAGCTGATAATATGTGCATCAGTATATGCTGTACAAAATACTCATTCCTTCTCATTATGGATTTTATTAGATATTTATAATATTTATTCGGTTCCATCCGATCTTTTAAACAAAACCCAGTAATGACGAGTTTAAGCAATGCTTACTTCATTGCTCTACCTAAGCAGGTGATATATTTTTAAATATAAATTATAGACCTTCAAAAACCTAAATATTATTTTTTTAAATTATGAACTATTAATTCCAACAATAATTACAGTGTTTAATATTATACATTTATTTTTCATTGAGAATGTCAGAATTGTCGAGACCATTGATTAAAAACATAACATATTATTATAATTTGAAGTTTTCTATTGATAAGTTGTTGAAACTCAGAATATTCATTTTTTTTAGGTAGAATAAAAATTGGGCTATTAATGGCAAAAAAATATAGTATGTCGCACACATCTATTAATTAGAAAAGAAAAAAAAACGTAAGCAAGGGAATCAGAAGGGCCAACCGAATCTATTTACTAATTACTATTTAAGAAATTACTATAATATAGCAGTAATCATACATTTTGATTAATCAAGGTAGGTAGTAGGCTACTGCAAAACACATATTCAACAATAACATTTAGATATATTACCTAGAAGAAATTATTAATTGAAAATGTTCTAAAACGGATATGAAAATACGTACTAAGTTTAAGTTATAAGTACAGTCTACACTCGATTCTACGTTCACCGTGCAGTACAGAATAGACATGCTACTAAAATTACAAGGAACATCACGTTTATTGTCATGCGGGTTGCGTCAATTGACCGAGCGTTGCTTGGGAGTTGGTGTTTATTAGTTGGCTAGTATAGCTGAGACTGTCGTATGGATAACATGGCCTATGGGCGCTCTGTACTGCACGGTGAACGTGGAATCCAGTGTAGTAGAGTACAGCGAGTGCGTTTCTTCGTGAAGCCAGGGTATAGTGAGTCGGGGGGAGGAGAGGGGAATCCCAGCGCGGGAGGAGAAGTTCACGTCAGAGCTCAAGTGAACTGGGAGATGTAAAATTGCACCGGTGGTCAGGGATCAGCCCCAAACTTATGTGTCCAGTTGCACCGGAGCCCCTTTTGGGGGGTGTTCCAATTGCACCGGCTGTCAATCTAAATTATTCAGCCAAAAACGCATGTGTCTAATTGCACCGGAGGCCCTTTGGGGGTTGTTCCAATGTTACAATTGCCGGCCAAAAACGCATGTGTCTAATTGCACCGCGACAGTTTATGTCACAGTCTACTGTGACTTAGTCCTCTGGGTTTTTTTTAATTCTAAGTATGTAAAGTGATAATACGACGAAATATTATAATCATACTGTTATCAGCAACATACTGTGACTAAACATTATAGGTTAGTCCTCTGGTTTTTTTTTAATTCTAATTATTTAAAGTGATAATACGACGAAATATTATAATCATACAAATATTATAATCATATTGTTATCGGCAACATACTGTGACTAAACAGTTTAGGTTAGTCCTCTGGTTTTTTGAATTCTAATTATATGAAGTGATAATACGACGAAATATTATACTCATACAAATATTATAATCATACTGTTATCGGCAACATACTGTGACTAAACAGTTTAGATTAGTCCTCTGGTTTTTTTTATTCTAATTATATAAAGTGATAATACGACGAAATATTATAATCATACAAATATTATAATCATACTAATAAGTGGGATAAGTGGGGTGGGTAGATTTTGACCACCGGTACAATTAGTCACTTTTCGGACGGAGGAATGTTTTGACCCTTGCAAATTCATTTGACCGCTGGTGCAATTGGATATCAGCCAGTGAACTTACTAGTGTGACAAAACATCTGGTTGTTTTTGGGGTTGTTTAAGCGGCAGTAGATTCTAGATATGAAACCGATTATAAATCAAAGTATAACCGCATGGCATTGTAAAGTTGCTTCTTATTATACAGGCCTATGATAACCTTATATATAATACTAGCTGACCCGTACGGCGTTGCCCGTGGTGGTTGGTATTTTCATTATTTTTAACGTAATTGTATTCTTTTTAAGTGTTCTGTCAGTGAGTGGTATTTGGCTTATATATATATATATATATAGATCTTAAATAATAAAAGCACTATTGTCATAATAATAAAAGATCTGAAATTATGATTTTAGTAACTTTGATCCCCCCAAACCCCTCTTAAAATTTCGAAATTTTTCATACCCTTTCTTAGTGAGCACATATGTGCTATGGCCCTATGGCCCTAGAGGAAGCTACATACCAAATTTAATTCCAATCCGTTCGGTAGTTTTGAAAAACTCGTGATTTATTAACTTTGATCCCACCAAACCCCCCCTAAAATTTCGAATATTTTGAAATCCTTTCTTAGTGAGCACCTATGGCCCTAGAGGAAGCTACATACCAAATTTCATTTCAATCCGTTCTTCAGTTTTTGAGAAATCGTGATGAGTGAGTCAGTGAGTGAGTGAGTGAGTGGTATTTCGCTTTTATATATATATAGATTTGGCACAAATTGACTATACGAGCAAGCAAAATGTTTCTTAGAAATGCGCGTAACCGCGATGTTACTTGGTCATGGTGACAATGCAGACAGACGTTTGTTCACCCCATTATTGAAATCCGGTTAAAAACAACTTTCTCCAACCACCGTCAGGCTTCACGAAGAAACGCACGAGCTTCTAGTTGTTTCAGAGTGAAAAAGTCAGATACAAATTATGGTTTACTTTGCGAAAACGAATTTACACTGTACAAAGTCAGCAGGAAAATGTGCTTGGTTTTATTAGAGAATATACTACCTTATCGTTGAAGTATACATAATTTTAATGTTTTAAAACGAATTACTAAACCAAGTCATTGTAAAATTTTGTTAATGTGAAAAAGCAAATTATCTTCTTCTATTAGAAACATAGTCGACTTCAGAATAAGTAAAAGAAACAAGTAATATGTTTTCATTTTCCTCTAATACGACAAGAGACACGTTAAATCCCTAGCCAGAGACGGTATATTACTTTCACCTAAACATTAATCAAAAACAGTTCCCTAATCTCCAGAGACAAGTTATGTATGTTTTGCATGGTTCACTCGGCCAGCCCCTAAAACATAAACTACGGTACAAAGTTGTTTGTTATTTTGTTAGTGACGTAGTTCATTATTTGAATATTTTGCTTTAAAGTATACAGAGTGTTCCAATAGTATGGGACCATGTCCGTAAAGTTTATACAACGGAAAGTAGAAAGATGAAAATTGGGGAATGTCTTCAGATGAATAGTAACAACTTTTACACACTTTCAATACCAACACCCGTACCACCGGAAGGGTCCTGTAGGGACGGCGCAAATTTTCTAAATGTGAACCTAGGGATTGTGATACATCAGTTTTGTTTGTCCTTAAATTGAGAAACATTTTGATTCCAATAAAAGTAAGGTACGACTACCCTGTCCAAAATAGAGGCAGAAACAGTTCTATTTCTAAAAATAGTGGACATTTCATGCAAATTTTTGACGATTTAAAATAAAAAGATGAAACTTTAACAATGTCTTTTGATGAATAATAACCACTTTTACAAACTTTCCAGATCACCCACTTCTTCAAGGATGGATCCTGTAGGGGCCACTCAAAATGTTTAGAAGTAAACATAGGGCTTATGGCATCTATTTTTTGTCCTTAAAACCATTTTCATTCCATTTGTGTGAAAACGTAATGATTACTTAATAATATCTACAAATTATACAGAGACCACTGCGTTAAAAAAATGAACTCTTACAATTTTAGTTAATAAATTACTTTATATTAGGTTAACAAAGTACATTAGCCTACTTTCATTGTCGTAAAAAAAGAGACTAATAATATAATTCTTAAAATAAAATATGTTCTTTTTTTAATAAGTGTTTCAATATTATTGAAATATTTGTAACAATTAGCGTAACCTAGATAATAACTATAATTTATTTTCCGTTAAATTTTCTTTTAACGTCTAAAGCATAAACTCGATTTTCCGGCTTTTTCCGTATGCCTAGATAGAAAATGAAAAATGATAAATAGTTCAATTTATCCAAACAAAATATTCACACGAAAGTATTAAATTTCCGTGTTAGAAGTAGGAAAGCCATGTTACTTATTGGTTCGTCAAATGTAACAACAACAGAAGAAGAACAAAAGCATGACAACCACATGTCCAAAGCATCTGTATTAACGAATTTAATGTTTTAATTGGAATTTGGAATTTAAGTAACACTGTAGCTCCAACTAATTATAAAACGCATATCTCCAAACCATGCTAAATAACATAGCTTTAAAACTAATAAAGAACAAATAATTTCTAAGAGAAACGTAAAATAAATATTAAGTTTTATCCAGGATAATTGTAACATAAAATGAGGTCACAACAGTCTGCACAAACTAATATATAATATAATTAACTTTGCACTTCTAACGCTTTAAGCTAGACCTCGTTGCAAATATAAACTATAATAGATTATCCAGGATTTAACCGACGAGGAGACATAGGGCCTACTACAAAGTTTCTGTAATTCATCTGCAATCCATATTAAATTTAGTACTGCAATATAACCGTAGTAATAAAATTTAGTTATATTTGAGTTAAACAACAATCAATTACATATCTATAACCAAGTATTATAGTCACAACAATTTTCCATTTATGTTTGTTTATAGAGCATTGAATTTCATTATTTTGGAAATAAATCAAATTCTCAAAATGGATGTGTTTGATCGTTTGCAATTTTAATAATTTGTATCATTTATAAACAAAGAAAAAGAGTAATCCATTAAAATATCTCGATTGTAAAAGTTATACATCCTGATTTATACTTCTGACGTAATATTTTAAAGGTTATATCCATTTATAATATCTTTGAATACAGTAATAATTAATTAAAATAATTTTTTTTCTTGAGGTTGATGAGTTTAATTTAGTTTGTGATAAAGTTATAATAAGTTAATATACTATTTGTCAGTGATCTGTAGATTATTATACAAGTCTTATATCTTTACGATACACTAGTATAATATTGTTATGTTCTATTAAAATTTCGTATATTGGTCGTGGTCTTGGGCTGTATTTAAACTTTCAATTAATGCTTAAAATAATTGAGTCACTCTTCTTCTCAAAGAGATTTGTTGCTTTCAATACAATTTATTGTATTTTATACATATATTTATCTAAACGACCCGATAACTTAAACTTTATGTTTTTTTTATATATACAAACTTACATTATACATTCTGTTTGATTTTTACCTATTAGCTTTCAGAATAATTATTTTGTATTGCTGTAATATTCTATTTCTAAGTTTAACAAGTGTGATCATATTACAATCTAATTGTGTTTTAAAATATGTTTAGTTAACATCTTCGCAAAGGACCTATAATAAAAAAATATAAGTAACTCATCTGGAATTTTAACTAACAGGGTTAATTGGTTTAGCAAATTAAATTTTAGTTGTGCATCTGATTCGCAAGAATGACTCAATACATTCACTTTGTTTATGTGAATGTATAAAACAGTAATGTCAATATTAAGATACATGGTTTGGTTTCACTGGAAACCCTTTTATAGGAGGTGTTTAATAAACGATAATACACCTATTTATTTTTAATTTTTCGCAAATATAAAATTATAAAACAACACTAAAAACAAATAATTACAGAATACCCCAAAGTGATTAAGAACAAATTAAACTTACTATTACTAAATCTACAAATTTAAGGAAATATAATCTGAAAGCAACTTTGTTCAAACTAAACGAAGTTAAACGCAGCCGACTAAACAGAAAAAATATATATTTAACATATTTACACATGTTGAAGATACTATACAGAGGTATTTATATTAATAATTACTTTATCAAACAAAATAATTCAACAACAACCTGTTCCCCAAATTTTTATTTTCTTAAATATTCCTGCGAATGTTTCTAAGAATCCAAAAATACACTATACAATTATTCAATCTGTTACAATATGTTTTAGAAAATATAGAAAGTAAGGATATAGGCATATAATTGCCAAAATACATCTTGAATTGTTTTTTTAAATGGTGGTTTACCAGATTTTTTAAAGATATGAAAATTTACCTTCAGTCATATTATAATAATTCAGAAAATTACAGACATATATAATACATATTATCAGATGTATTCGAATTATTAATATAGCTTTTATATCAAACCCATGCAATTTTTTATTTTATAACGAATTTATTATTGCCTCTAGTTTAAATTGCTTTCATTCAATCTGTCTTTCACTTATTCTTGAAACAATCATGTGTTACTTGTAATTTATAAATGGATTATGCATGAATTATGCATTGAACTATTCATAAGTAAATGAACTGTGCTAATACTTTGATGCGATCAGTGAAACCAGCCAACCACGTGTTCCAACCAGATGTTGGTTGTATAAATAATATAAATTCTTTAATGGCATTTTCAGCATTAAATGCCTTTATCTTGCAAATTTGTATAAGTATAATTAAAACAATAAATAAGGTTATTTGTATGTGAACAATTTCAGCGGTTGTAAAGCCAACGTCGTTTAGGTGTGAGTACACATTTCATGCATTAACTTGGATAGTTGCAACACAAGTTCTACGTTCATAGGTGTTAACAAAATTCAAACAGATAAAAAGTGTGATAATAATATGAAACGGTGAAAAATAAGAAATTATTTTATAGTTTGAAACATATGTTTTTGTAATGTGGACGCAAATCAAATGTCATACTTTGATGCCACTTTAAAAAAAAATGTATTATTTATTTACTCGAAGAAGGTAAATTTCTACGAACTAATTTATATATTAATAATTGGTTACAAAGAAAAACAACAATAACAATACATTTGGTAAACCATTTGCATAACTTTAGATTTTGAATTATGAATAAAAGTATATCCTTTAGTTATGAGGTAAAAAACATAAAAATAGGAAAGTCTTTTAATTTAATTGTTATTTATAACATTTACTTAATGGTAGAGGTTTAAATACATTAATAGTTGAGTTAAATACATTAAATACCTGAGCTATAAATGATATAAAACATGAATTGATATTATTTGAATAATCATAATGGACTTTGGCTAAACAATAGAACAATGACTATTTGGAAAGAATCAAACAATATGTTTTATTATTTATCTTTGAAATAGAAGATTAAGTTTTTTTTAGATCTTTTTACTATTACACTTACGGATGATGTTGGATTATAGTTCTAAAAATGGCTGGCACCTTTACTACTCTAAAGTGATAAATTTTTAAAGTTCTAATTTTGTAACATAAAAACAGATATAAACTGGAGTATAACACACCCTACACCAATCAGTGCCCAGAAGTATTTTACTGCATAAACCAGTTTAGCTTTACACTTTATTTCTCCAATCTAGAATTATTAAGATACAAATATATTCAGAAGAGAATTCAAGAAAGTACCGATTTGAAAATATAAACTATATCAATGTTTATAAAAAATGTAAAGGTCAACTGCTATTTTTGTAATCATACTAAATAACGTAGACCAAAGTAGCTTATTTTTATTTGGTTTCGTAAAATTACACTTGGTAAAGTAGCGACAGATACAAATACTTTTTAGTTATATTTTTGTATAGAATTATTTTCACATAATTACACAAACAAATTTATTATTATAGACTACCTTTTTTAAACAATGATTTAATAAAAGAAGTACTATATTACTCTAGTTTAAAAGAAACACTTTAGTTATTATTGTAGTCATCATTATTTGTCCATAAAATGATACAATAAATTACTTATTGGTGTTGGTTTTGAAAAGTTTATCAAAGATGCCATTCAAGTTACAAGTAACTCCAGTGCTTGTAATTATCATTATAATAAGTAGAATTAACATTATGGCCAAATCTGAAATAAATTATTTTTGATTAACTGACCATACATTATAAATATATAAAATTAATATGCTTTTAAATATTATGTTAAACATTTTAACTAAACAAATTTGAATAAAAAATACTATTAATAAATTATTGAACCAACTTCGTAATAAAACACTTACACGATTTAAAATGTTACAAAAATCTGTTCGATGATATAAAATTTAAACCTATAGTAGACATAGATAAAATAAAACTTCAACACAAAATCTCACAACAAATACATTTACTAACAAACGCGTTTCAACGACAATATCGCCATCTTCAGTGATGCACGGGCTAGAGTAATCAAACTACAACCCGCTATAATTATAACTAGTTTTTATATACAGTAGTAGACGTAGTATTGAAGTATATTAAAAATTATAAATTCAATTTCTTTTCTAAATGGAGGATAGTACTTGAATTATCTATAAAATATCTGAAACTGACGGAGTGAAAAATGCAGGTATGGGACGAAAACAATTATCGTTTTATCCCTCAGCAACGGGCTTCAAATATTTGTACGATATTATTGATATTTTTTTAAATATTAAAATCAAAAAATCGAAACCCATCATAAGATATATGTTGTCGTCTGATAAAATATAAAATCATCATCCGAGGATGGTTAAATAATTAATTATGAGTTAAAGGAAATTGAAGCTCTCATTTCACCAATACTTAAATATCTTTAATTTTACAATGAATAGTTTGGATTTCTGATTCAAATGGATGGAACTGGCAGTTCAGGTCCATATTTTCTTTTTTTTAGAATGATAAGGCAGCTAAAAAACTAATAGATCAATATTAATACTTCCTATTATACCTATATTAAGATGTTTTAAATAAATGTATAACTTCATTCGTTTTTTAAGATCTTTGAACTTTTTAATACATAAAACATGCATTTAAAAAGCTGAAGTTAAATAGTTGGTTGAGTTAGAGAAACCGAGAATAGTTCCAGTGTGGGAATTTGATTTAAAAAATATTTTTTTCTAGTTACTAAATAATTTTAAAAAGCAATTAGAACGCAAATACTATGTACAGCTATGTACGGCAAAGAAGTAAGTGTTGCTCTGACAGATATGTCACCGCATTATAAGCTTTGTGAAGAAATAAAACAAGTCCACCCATCAAATTAAATGTGTTTTCTAAAACATCCGTAAGAAACGTTTGTTTCATTTTTAGAAATCTGCCACTAATGGGCATATTAAATGACTTTGTAACATTTGTTTATTTTACTAAAATCTAATTCTTTTAATTTCCTTAGTTGTAAAAATAAAATAAATGTCATAGTTACCATTACATAACTACATAAATTTTATGTAGTTATGTAATTTTAAAATCATTATATTTGAATGATTCATCCAACAAAATACATCAAAATTATATAAGAGCACACAAAGTGTTTGACTGACAAACTGGAGCATGGGTCAGAACTTAAATACACTAGAATAACAGATGATGTAAGCTGTCAGAAGCAGATGTAACGTAATGCATCACCTGCAATGTCTTACTAACTTGTACATTATGTAAATCACTAAACCTGAAATTAGGTCAAACGTGTAATCAGAAGTCAATGTTATGAAGGTGTTTTTGTCCAACATTTATAACAACTTTGTTATGTATAGAAGTACAAAAACATATTTCTTTTCAAAAAAGTTTTTCCAAAGAATCATATTTTGTAACTAGGTAGCTATTATTTGTGGATTAAAATTCCTTCTTGGGCAATACATATAAAATTGTAGAACAAGAGAAGAATTGTAGAATTGAGGGGAAGATCGACTGAGACAAGTTCATAAATCTGTACAAAAGCAATCTTAAATTTATACCTGCACAGATACTTTCCTATATTCATAAAGGTACCCAAATGTAACCGGAATTGAGATGGCGTGGGTGAGGCTTGTGTAGTACGCATTCTTGCCGCTAGGCATGTATAGTGCAGCTCGTCGCCCGTTTAGTGAGACTGGGGTCGTCGACCTGGCTTGTTTGGTTCGCCTGTATTCATAATTTTAACTGGTGCTGTTTTGTTCTCTTTTCGAGTTTAAGGGTCTGCTGTAGTGGCGGCCATCTTGGATTTTTATCCCATAAGAGCAATGTTAAATTTCAAACCATTTATTTCGTTTACTTTTCATCATAAAATTGTTTGCACGTCTTATTTTAAACACATTCACAATACGCATACGTCTTGCAATTTACATTGTTTTAAATGCTTTCGATTTGTTATGTAATTGACATTTTGTAAGTACAAAGTTTGAATTTTTTCCTAACATAATACAAAATTAATAATGAAAAATAATTTGCAAGCCGGATCCGAAATTTTATAAAGAATATTCAGTTTTTTTTAACACTCAATTACAAAAGATAGACTTATAAAATGGTTTGAAGTGAGGCAATGTCAAAGCGTTTAGCTGCAAGAAATTGCACGGTTTAGATAGGGATTTAGTGAGAAGCTCTTGCGTTTCCTGTTGCTTTCTCGTTTACTGGAGCAGACCCTTATGTGAACAACGTGTGGCTGTGAAATTTTGCATCCTGCTCGGTAAAAAGGCCGCTGACACTGTTTTAATGATGACAGCAGCTTACAAAGATGATGCAGTTTAAAAACTCAAGTGTACGAGTGGTTTTCTCAGTTTAAAAATGTCAATTGAGGACAAACCTCGTTCTAGAAGTCCATCAACTGCCCGAACAGATGAAAATTTTGAGAAAATTCGAAAACTTGTCATCAGAAACCGTCGTCAGACCATTGTTAAATTGTCAGAGATTAGTGGGGTATCTTCGAATTTTAATCGAAGATTTGAAAATGTAAATGGGTGCTGCCAAGTTTGTGCCTCAGGTTCTGACACACAATCAAAAAGAACGTCGAGTGAAAACATGACGTGTTTTGAAAGAACAACTTGAAACAGATCCAGATTCCCTCTGTAATTACTGGTGATGAGTGTTGGTGCTATGGTTACGACCCAGAAACAAAGCCACAGTAAAAAAATGCCATTTAATCAAAAAGCAATACAATGATCATTTCTTTCTTTTTATGTGAAGGGGGTTGTTCATTCAGAGTTTGGTCCAAAAGGATAGAACGTTAATCAAGTTTTTTAACAATAATGCAAAAAAAATACCTGATTTGTTTCACAGAGAGGACTTGAGTTTTCACCACGGTAATGCACCTGCTCACACAGCCATCTCTGTTTGGCAGATTTTGGCAAACAATGGCATGGTTCCTCGGCCCAGCGCACTTTACTCACCTGACCTGGCTCCGTATGATTTTTTGTTATTTCCACGGTTGAAAATGGTATGAAGCAAAATTTGACAGCCGAACGTTGTTCACTTAAACTCGCCACCATAAAAAACGAAAAGAGAACAAAACAGCATCAGTGAAAACTATGACTACAGACGAACAAAGCAAGTCATGTCGACGACCCCGGTCTCACTGAACTGGCGACGAACTGCACTATACAAGCCTAGCGGCAAGAATTCGTACTACACAAGCCCTGATCATGGCAGAGAAATTTCGGTTACTTTTGGGTACGACCTCGTAAATTACAGTTTACACAATTAGCTATAAATTGCTAGTTTAGCTCACAAATAGCTAATTTATTACCCAGCAGTTTCGCACATTGCCAAACTGTATTACAAAAGTGATGTGTTTTACTAAGGATGCAATGTGTATAATTAAAGTTAATCAGGCACACGTAAGTCAAAACATTCTTCAAACATGTACTGTCATCTTGCAAGTGCAAATAGAATCCCATTTTCCAAACGTTATTTAAGTTTAAATATCGATATTCAAATGTGTACGTATCCTACTTGTCTACTTATCATAAAGGATCACTTTGCATGCAAAATTAATTCATATCAGTTCCTGTAGGACACACCAAACGCTTTTCTTTTAGGCAAATGTAATCGCAACTTTTGAATAACAATTATAATCACGATGCTTTCAGCTTTTCATTTCAGTCTATTTTCAAATTTATCTTTCAACATTGCCAGTTAAAAGTACATACAATACGATTACACACGATTAATATGTTTCTGATTTATTTACTTTATGTTAACGTTATTGCACTTGACCATACATGAAGCTCTATTACGTCATGTATCACATTTTAAAAATGACAACATAGTTTAGACATCATAACTACATTCTTGGCATAGCTTAACTACCACGTGGCTTAACTCCTTTAACGAAATCTTGGAATTTAATACTTGCTAATTAATAAGAATTTTCGTATTTTTGTTTTTTAAATGAATAACTGTACTACTAATGTTATGGTTGTTTGTTTGTTGCAACAAATAATAAAAATAATAAACGTTATCAGGAAACTGACACATACTTTCTCCCTCATTATAGAAACTTAATAATAAAAAACTATTACCAATTTATTGTGATTTTTTATTTTTAACAGTCATTTTCCCATAAAAATCCATAAAATAATGGAAAAATCAACTTTTCTCAAAAACGGCTCGAAAGATTTTGATTAAAATTTTACAGTTTATAGTACTTTAGGGCCCTAATAAACTATAACATTTTAATCAAAATCGTTAGAGCCGTTTTTGAGAAAAGTTAATTTTTCCGTTATTTTATGGGTTTTTGTGGGAAAATTACCCTTAAAAATAAAAAATTCACAAAAATGAAAAAAACGCCTGGAGATACCGTGGATTAGTACCTCCATACCAAATTTCATCAAAATCGGACGACTGGTTTAGGCTCTAGGTCTGATAACATCCACACAGACACACAGACACACACACAGACATCACTCCGAAAACCACTTTTTTAGGTTCAGGGGGACCCAAAACGGATATTTCCACCAAAAACTCAAACTCGAAAATTTTGACGAATACAATACTTTCTCCATATACTATGGTATAGGGGGAGAAAGTAAAAAATTTTTGTTCAAGTTGGTTTTAACTTATCTCATATATATTTAATTTAGTTGCTTATGCAAATAAAACGAACTTGAAATAAGTTTATTGAAAAATATATTACATACTAGATCGAATATAAATGTTTTAATTTAAGACACATTAATGCATTGTTATTTACACAAATATATTAAGTATATGAAAAATTATGCAGGTATTAATAAAAATCTTAAATACTTTATAATAGAAAAAGATTACAAGTATTCATATAGTAGGGGTTCAGATGAAAAAAATATAAACTAATTTTTGTGTCTCTGATTATGCGCACTGCACTAATGGTATGTTATCCCTTAAGTACTATGGAAGGTGGAGCTAACTTAAGTACTATGGAGGGGTCTCGGAGACCGCTAGTATTAAAAGTTTTTTTTGTTATAAAAAAAATTATTTTTGGGGATCATATACTGTCAGTTTTTCTAGTTATATACATATAATTGCATTGCAAGGTTGATTACAATTTGATTAATTATTTATGGTGTTTAAAAAGAAATTTTAATTTAGAGCTGAAAAATGTGCATGACTTTGGTTTTGGCTTAGTTTATAGTATTTAAATAATTCAAAAGTATGATTTTTACCTATAATAACTTTTTTTAGATATGTAAATAGAGAATGAACTTTCTGTAGCTTATCTACAACACATATATACCTTATTTGAAAAGCTCAAAGTTTGATAACAGTTTTTGTTTCGTGAATGGGTAAAAAATAATTACACAATTACTATGGAGAGGTCTAACAGACCGCAAACGTTTATTTCATTCCAATAACGTTTTTATATATAGAATGATACAAAAATCTTACAAAAAGTTCAAAAAAAGAGGCTGAATGAGATTATCTATCATAAAAAATGTTACGGCTGAAAAAACATAGGTAATATAGTAGGCTCGAGTTACTCACATGTTAGTTCATTTGGTTATCCATTTTCAGTTACGAATACATGTAAAACACACTTTTTTTGAGCACTCTAGGCAGATAGCACGTCCACACTTTGCACATGGGTATTTTGTTTTTCTTTTTAGGCGTGGTGGGCATGAAGAGCATGTTTTCCTTGGCTCAAATTCAGCAAACTCTGCAACCACAGGGCCGTCTTCATGGGGAACTTGTATCCGGTTGGCAGCTCTGGGGTCATCTTGAGGAAGATGAAGGATGCGTTTCATGCATAAATTCAATTCCAGGGGAATGTGCCCCATTGTAAGTCTTCTAGTCATGTGAGGAGTTATTAGTTTCATTCCTAACATTTTTAAAAAATTCAACCTGTCCATACGTGGGGTTCCTCGAAATGCTTGGTATAGTACATAGCTGTTCACACCACAGCCAATATCAACAATTGTGTAAAAAACAACCATAGGCCATCTTCTAGTACGACGGTTGGAACTATAGTTTGCTATCTTTTGGTCAAGACCATCGACCCCTCCTTTGGTGCTATTATAGAAAGCTACTATTTCAGGTTTTTCCGTATCGTGGTCATCACTAATTCTGTGATGCATGCTGGAAATCATGATTACAGCTTTCTTCTCCTTAGGCACAAACGACACCAATGTAACTTCCTCTGTGAACCCGTATATTGTTGATTGAACATCTCGATCTTCATTAGGCAAAAACTCGACAGGAATCTCTACTTTATTTTTCTTGAGAGTGCCTACGTATGTGAGCTTCTTCTTTATTAACTCGTTCACTAGCTCCATTGAGGAAAACCAATTATCTGCAGTTACATTTCTGTTAGTGCCTACTATAGGTTCCACTAGTCTTAACACAGCCTGAGTTGGCTTCCCCAGTTTTTTCTCTCTCTCACTAAGAGTTTCACCATAGCAGTTCTTTCCAACATATAGAAAAGCATTGGACAGGTAGTTTGTTCTAGCGTCTGTCATTGCCATTATCTTCAGCCCATATTTGGCTGGTTTTTTGGGCATATACATTTTAAACTTAGATTTTCCTCTAAATGCAACCAGCATCTCATCAACACAAACATATTCACCCAAACTATAACATTGTTGGCAATTTTCAATGAATTTCTCGAAGATTTCTGAAATTGCTGGATACCAGGATCATTTTTTACTCTCTCTTTTCTTGTACTAGGGTCATCAAACCTAAGAGCATTTAAAAGGTAAAGAAATCTCTCCTTGGACATAGTACATCTAAAGATTTCTCTGCCGGTTCCATCTGTGGCGAAAAGGCTGTGTACAGACTCATTTCCCGATTTGAAAAGTGATGAAAACACTAGGAGACCAATCAAAGCTTTAAGTTCCAAAATATCAGTTTCCTTTACATAAGATAAGTCTTTCTTTTTGTACTTAACTTTCATATCTGCAATTTTTCTGTTTGTCCAATGAAGAATTGTTTGCAACATATCTTCAGTAAAAAGAAGATTCCATACTTCTTCAACTGTTGGGTTGTCCCCCAGTGTATGAGCAGATCTTTTTATTCCTGGCAATTTAGAAACAATGTTATGTAGCCTTGTGCGAACATTGATGTTGGGTTGTATTTTTCTCCATTTAAATGGTGGTACGTGGTGTTTCAACATTTGCTTGGTCTCCCTACCATAGAAATAGTTTTGAAAACCACGTAACAAGCCTATAAACTCGTTCGATGTTGGTTCCGCTTCACCAGCTCCAGAGACAACACTTTCAATAATTTCGTCTAGATGGTTCAATGCTTCATTAGTATTGTCATCAGCGGTGACGTTTTCAAAAGGAGTTGGTTCATCCTGGACAATAGTGACGCCATCGTCTAACACATCAACTTCGTCTATTTCCAGTTCACTTTCTGAGTCATGATCACTTACTTCCGGTTCATAATGAGGATCTTCATCCGAGTCGTCACTGTCTGCAAAGTCTTCTAATTCCTCTTGAAGAGTCTCCTGTAATAATTCTTCAATTCCTGCTTCGTTACCAAATCGAACAGGTCGACGTATTGTTCTTTGAAGTGCAGCATTAGACGGACCTGCAGCTTCTAAATCTGATAGTGGAATAATACGATTTGATTTGTCTCCCATCTTGACATGAAGTATAAATAAATGTACTTATCACTAATTTATTTACAAAACACTTATTAAAAAAATATGTACATTGGCTAACGCAAAACTAAAAAACGTAAATACTATGGTTGGTCCCTGAGACCGCACAATGATAAAATAAAACTCACTCAGCAACTATGGATAGTCCCTGAGACCGCACAATGCTAAACTAAAGATCACTAAACTACTATGGAGGGTCTGTCAGACCTCGAAACGTTTATAGCGCATAAACAAAAAATCGTTACATAACCTAACTTTCACTTGTCGCCGTCAAGGCCAAGACTGAAGGGTACTGAAAGCGGCGGGCGCTTGGGGTGAGTGGTGGAGGGGGGGGAGCGCGGCAAATTCTCATACTGGTCTCACAGACGTTCCATAGTACTTAAGGGTTATACTTTGTAACTAAGGGCCTAAATATGTTTGCTAGATTAATTTTTATAAATGTGTTCATATATAATAATGTTTATTTGTATATACCTTCTTTCAGAGATATTTATTAGTTTCATTTGTCATTCTATTTTATCATATAAAATTAGTTTGACTAATATTTATTTCCGTTTTAAAAACTACATATTTACAAGCTCTTTATTTAGAACTTGTGTAGCAAAAAAACAGTTTCGGATTCCATATTTTTTAATTATTGAAAGTTGTAAAATATTTACTTACCGGGTAGAGTTTCGATGCGAAATAAAGTAAAAAAATATATTTTTAATTTAGTTAAAAGCACTTTGATGTCCAACATTCTTCCTATTACATTGTTCGTACATAGTTTTCACTCTGAATTTTTATTATAAATATTAATAGTTAACCAGAAATATCAGAATATTGTTGGTTAATAGAATAAAAATTATGTGTATACATAATTATTACAGCTATCTAAATAATAATACTGATTTTTGTTTATAATCATAAAATATTTATTTAAATTTT
>JAGFPH010001369.1:223070-239152 GCA_018207615.1 Philaenus spumarius
AACCTTAATAAATAATTTGTTAAATATTTAATAACAAAGGTCGAAGAGCACTGTGGCGACAAATTCACAATGATTAAATGAAACCTCGAACCACAAATAGAAGGATTAGTGTTAAAACCCTCTGAGGATGATGACTATGTCATTGAAATATGCATTAGGGTAGTACAATAAACATATATTTTCATTAAATTGTTATTTTTTGTTCCTTCTATTTATTTTGTCGTTCGGGGTTTCATTTAATCATTGTAAATATTTAATAACTCACACTGACAAGTTAAAAAGCATGCCTTGCTAAAACGATACTGTTGAATCATAAATTGTCTCATATATGTATTTATAAATAGTTTTTTTTATAACTGATTGCTCACAATGTTTACCATTAGTAATGTAGTAAGGGATAACTCTTGAATTACTGCAACAACAAGAACGTTAATAATGAATGTAACATGTGTATTTCATATAATATCGTATATATCTTGATCTCTGGCACCGTATTTATTTTCTATGAGCGTAGTCTAAGGTGACCTATTTGGACCTGTCACGTATTTCTACAGAGACATAAATTGTAGCTGTACTGCAGTTTTGTCAGTTCGATTGAATTGACCTAGAGTTCCTGCAAATGGAATGATGAGAGAACAGATTTTTATCACACGTTCAGAAACATTTATATTCGTTATTTTACAATATCTTGCTATACAATTTGTTAACATTTGAAAATATAAATGACAAATTGATTGTCAAATGTAAACGATTTCACAATGAGTTTGAAAATCCCTTAACTTCGGGAAAAAAATACTGGTTCATAATATATAAATCAGATAAGTAACAAGATTAAGACAAAAATATTATTTAATTATTACAGTTATACAATTTTTATTAATTTTAAATCCGTGTGAGATTGATGTGAATAAACAAAATAAATCACTTAGTTAATCGAGGCCCTGTTGCAATATGGTTCGGCATTCCGTCTGTGTTTGTTGCACGATTAAGACCGAACGCGTTGTTACAATTTCTTAAAATTTGTCATAAATGTTCCTATAAGTCAGTGTAAACGATAAAAAAGTCATTCGTAGGGATAAAAGAATTATGATTTGTTACCTTATAAATGATTCACAACTTATATTACTCAAATAATTTGTTAGCTTGAGTTTCAAGGATTCTTGGTTTGGTCCCATAAATAAAAAAAAAAAATCCTTTACTTTTCAAATGTTTTCAACATTTATGTGTCTATATCTTCCATCTTATAGGGTCTAGATTTTAAATTCTGTGCCTCTACAAATATTAACTTGTAAAGTAATACGATACAACGAAATGTTAAACAAATTGTAATATACCATATTTTGTTAAAATAAATACAATTATAAAATTGTAATCTGTAAAAAGCTCATATAAATTCCTGCGTAGCTGAATTTAAACAAACAATGGGAATTTTGCTAATTACATTATGTACATATTTAAAAGCAAATGAAAACCTTTGCATTGCATCGTGAGTTCTTAATCGAAAGAAAGAAGCAAATTCAAAACTGGTGCAATGAGAAAAATAAAACTAAGTTGAGGTGTATTAAAAATAAATGTATATCAAATTTATAAACACAAGGAATGAATAAATAAATAAGTACGAATTCTCTTATTTTACAGACCTAATAACAATTTTATAAACGAAAGCACAAAAGTCGTAAAAAGCACTTGAAGTAGGCATATTACCAATTTTACATCGACCGTTTAGCACGTAAAACATCTAATATCTGTTTATTTCTGAGTTAAGGTTAAAAGCGTTTTATTTTATTTTCTTCAAATTTTACATGAATACACCCTTGTGGGAATATTTAACGACCTGACATGTGTAATCGTTTTTATTTCTTCTTGTTTTTCAAATTTGCATTGTGTTTTAATAAACGTACTCAAAATAATAAGTAAATCGATTTGACGGATCCACATTATTGGATTGAAACGAAAAAATGATTTCTTTATGTATCCCAGTTGGATATCATTCCATTCTATCATTAAATTAATATTATGTACTAATGTTTCGAGAATTATTCCTATAAACTAAAAACAATTACATTAAGAAAAGTTTAAATTAGTTTTTTAGTTTTTTACTTTCTCCACCCTATACGTAGTATATGGAGAAAGTATTGTTTTCGTAAAAATGTTCGAATTTGAATTTTCAGTTAAATTATCTGTTTAGGTGCTGCCAGAAAACCAAAAAATTGTTTAGTGCAATTATCTGTGTTGGTGCTCCCTGAACCCAAAAATATTTTTAGTGGAATTTTTTGTTTTGGTGCTCCCTGAACCCAAAAAAAGTGTTTTTAGTGTGGTGTCTGTCTGTCAGTCTGCCTGTATGTATACACGCCCAGAGAGGACACTATTGGTCCGATTTTCATGAAATTTGGTATGTAGGTACTAAACCCTAATATCTCCAGGCGTTTTTTTTCATTTTTTGGAATTTTTAATTTTTAAGGGTAATTTACCCCTAAAAACCCATAAAAAACGACAAAAATGCAAATTTCTCAAAAACGGCTCTAACGATTTTGATCAAATTTTCAGTATTTATAGTGCTTAAGATGCCAAACAAAATGACACCACCCGCTTTTATCAAAACTTCGGCGTTTTATAATTATGGGGAAATGTTTAAAAATAAACAAGTTTGTGTTGTCAATCTAGCATCGCGGCGGCGGCCGCACGGGGTAGCACCACGGTAGCGAGCACGGCAAGTAATTCAAAGGTCGCGCGATCGAATCCTGCCAGGGACAATAATTTTTTTATACGATTGACGTAGGTAGAATATTATTTTTTTGTTTTGTTCTAAAAAGTAGTAAATAAAATGATTAAAAACAATATTATTTTGACTACAGTAAGTTGGGAGAAAGTTTGTGTCAGTTAACTGATACCGTTTATTTTTTTTTTTTTTACAGAATACTGTACTAGTTATTTGAAGTTCAACAGGCAGCAGTAGAATGGGGGTTACTTAAATGTGACGTCAACGGATGAAATTAAATACCAAACTGCAGAAATTTTATTGGTCAATTATAAACATAACATAAAATATATTGTCTGCAAAATGTATTGAAATGGCTTTTATTTAACAATAATTACAGATATCACTAAAAATTATAATATTACAAACTATTTATATTAAATATATTCAGTTTATTCT
Organism: Philaenus spumarius; assembly: GCA_018207615.1. NCBI lineage: Eukaryota > Metazoa > Arthropoda > Insecta > Hemiptera > Aphrophoridae > Philaenus > Philaenus spumarius. The sequence continues at coordinate 226,228 of JAGFPH010001369.1, forward strand.
ACAAACTCAGAAGCTATATTACAATATGTGTTTATATTTATATTAGTACAAAGTTTTACTATTGGTGATGGCAAAACATATTTATGTATTTAAGTGGAATAATAAATTGTTTTTGACGTATTCGGCTGTTTGGACAGTGTAGTCATCAAATAATAATTATGCGGTGGTTCATAAATACAAATTAGTTCAATTCACTAGTTTTCTCAGTTATTGCCCTATTATCAGATTAATTGCGATTTATTTCATTAATTAATTCATAAGTGATTTCGGTAAATTGATTGATGAATAGTTAGTTTTGGAATTGCTGCAGTTATTTCCATTTTTGTATAACTTAGATGGATATTTAACATATGTCTACTATGGTTAAACCTATATCTTTACTTTAATTAACTTATTTGTTGTTATCTCATTTTACACTATGTAGAAGCTATATGACTATAATACTACTATCAATACATTTAATTTGCTAACCTATATTTCACTACAACCTATACATCCCACCAAAGTAAAGTCCCTGTACTGAGATCGATAGCAATAAATTATATATGGGTAGGATATTACAGAGTATTACAGCCTATACATTATGACTTATATCTTACACTAGCTGACCCGACCCGGCTTTGCACGGATAGACAAATCAAAGTTAAATGTATATTAACAAAAAATATATTATATCAAAAAATATATTACACTATGTATTTCTTATGAGGATTTTTAGTAACATTGACCCCCCCCAAACCTCCCCTATAATTTCCTTTTTTTTTAACTCTTTCTTAGCGAGCACCTAGGGTCCTAGAGGAAGCTACATAATACATTTCATTCCAATCCGTTCGGTGTTTCTTTTTAGTAACTTTTACCCCCAAAACCCCCCTAAAATTTCGAATTTTTTAAAAATACTTTCTTAGCTTAAAAATACTTAAACTAGGGCCCAAGAGGAAGCTACATACCAATTTCATTCCAATCCGTTAGATAGTTTTTTGTAGTAATTTTTACCCCCCCAAACCTAAATTAAAATTACGAATTTTTTCAAAAAATTTCTTAGCGAGCACCTATGGCCCTAGGGGAAGCTACATACCAAATTTCATTCCAATCCGTTCGATGGTTTTAGAGAAATCGTGATTTTGTAACTTTGACCCCCCAAAACCCCCCTAAATTTTTAATTTTTTTAAACCCTTTCTTAGCGAGCATCTATGGCCCTAGAAGAAGCTACATACCAAATTGCATTCCAATCCGTTCTGTAGGTTTTGATAAATCGTGATTTAGTAACTTTGACCCACCAAAACCCCCCTAAAATTTCGAATTTTCGGAAACCCTTTCTTAGTGCGCGTCTAGAGCCTATAAAGATTATTAGTGCCAAATTTCATGTTTGTAGGCCTCGTGGTTTTGGATAAACTGTGATGAGTCAATGAGTCAATGGTCTTTGGCTTTTATAAGTATAGATTAAAACTAAAGGCTATACTTTGTAACAGTTTCATTATTTTAAAACTCGGCATAGACAAGCTTATATTGAAATAATGAGTTGTTATTAAATATTGTTTAAAATAAAAATATTGGAATTTCGTATTTTGTTGTCGCATTCAATTAAACAAGTTAAATCAGCTACAGGGGTTCAAAAATCATAAATACAAAGTTTGAACTTTGCCTCCAAGAATAGTGTTTTTTCCTATGAATTATCAGCTCAATAAAGACTAACCACAAGGTTCCTCACTTTACTCAGCCGTAGATGAGAGATGCTTTTTACCATTAACATAGAGCTCATTCACATTATTCTATATTATATAAGTTATTAGAAACCATTATTTAGATCGATATCTTCCTTATCGTTAATAGATCGTAAATGCACATTCATTGACTTGCATCAACTATTTTCAAATTTTAGTGTGGGATATAGGCTATAGAATGTCGAGAACATATTTTCCCAAATTTCACCCTTGTAAGTCAGAGTAAGAAAACAAGACGTTTCAATATACGTAAGTCAGGAAATGTTTAGATTTGAATTATCTGCCATTTGGGATTTTTCAATAAACACATTATATCTTGGAAATAGCAAAGATCCATAACTAAAATCTGGTGTACATATTTATACTTAACATTTGAACCATGTACAGAAAACCAGAACGTTCATTTGCGTATTTTAAAAATGGGGGCCATTTAAAAAGTTGAATGTAAAATATCTCTAAAACCACTGAATTTATAAAAAAACTTTTCTTAATTTTTCTGATAAACTAAAAATATAACCGAGTTATCGGTAAAAAACTAAAAACAAAATATCTGGTTGTTGTCTATAATACACAAATTTACTGTAGAAGATTTTTAATGGTGAGCGTTACTTGCACTTCTTGACAACTGGTCTTCCATCCTGATTTTAGTTTGTCCTACTCAATGATCGTTTGGATTCAAGGTTCATGATGGTTGGGGCACCTTCTCATTTTAGCGTGAGTGTTAGAACCTATGCAGCAAGAGAGGTATGCAATCAAAAGAAACGGATTTCGAGTAAATAATGTAAAGCGAACAAAAACTATTGTCAATTTCACGTTAATATAAAAAATATTGTTCATGATTTTTTTAAATAATAATTGCGTTAAGTGCATAACTAATTCTCGAACATCAAATTGAATAAAAATAGCACTTTTTTATAAACACACTTTAAAATGGTAGACCAAAATAAAGTATATCTATAGAGCATCTGGAAAATTTCAATTTTCAAATTTGTTTAGTTTACCATGTACACACCATCTTAATCTAAAAATAGCATCCTCTTTGCTATACCCTACTACTGTAACATGAAAAACAACAAATCCGCTTTTCCTTTCTTTTATAGATAAACAAGTAACGATATCGGACGACATACTAGAAACGTGAAGTAGTACAGTCACCTTTTAGTATTAAATTTTAGAATGTTACTATGCTAATATTGATGTTTGAACCGAATATATCTGTTTTTAAATTTGTAAAATAACTTGTACGGTTTAGGCTTACAAAACCAATTTTTAACTATGATTATAAAAAACAAAAACAAAAAAAAAAAAAAAAAAAAACCCCAAAAAAACAGGAACGTTAGATAAAAATATAATAACAATTAATGGATACCATGTTGAAGAAAGCACATCAATAACACACTCTAAAAGTAATTAGTATGGTTTACTATACTTATATTTTCAAGTAGGTAAAGCTTAATAAGTAAATCTGATATAAACCTTAGTTTTGTTTGACCAGTTTTATAAAAAGAAGAAATATCTGACAAATATGAAAAAAATATGTCGATTATTATCTGTTGTTTTATGTAGCTATTTAGTTTACATTACTTAATCGGCGAAATTTCATAAATTATATACTAAACAACAATATTCTTAGCAGGTTATTGTCTATAATGTAGTTATTGTTTAGAGTACTAAGTTGGATATATTATGTTTTTAATGATTTTAACATTGAATTACTACAATTAACAATTTGTAGTACAAAACTTAAACAACTAAAGTCAATACCTAACCACACTACGTCGGTTGCCTTGGCAACAAAAGACCGACGGCCGTTAATTATAATTTAGGAAATTTGCCAGAGTTTTGCCCAACAGCGTCTCTCTCTTCACGATAAGCCTGTCTACTTCAATGCGATAAACTGGTTGATAATTTAATCTGAAAATGTAGAACTTTACATCATACGATAATTGCAAACCGTATAACGCAATTAAATATCTTTCACACTAATCCATCATACATTCACAATGAGTAAGAAACCCGTAGTTTAATAAAACACGATAACATTACGGTTAATAAAATCACATACTGAACAAACTGAAGATTGGTTCAGGTTTAAACACTTCTTACACAGACCAGGAAACCTCAATAAAATAATAATAGTGTCGCTGCATTTCTATTAATAATAATGGTATTTGCAAATTGTACAGTCTGTATAAACAAAAAAATATTGGGTGTGCTTAAAGACCACACGTTGGAAGTGATAACTTCTGTGACCGATTTATGTTTTGATCAGTATAAATATTAGAGGAAAATAAGGGTTAACTAATTGCACAATATATTGTCAAAAAATATTATATTATTTTGAAATTGCTTAATTATAATATAATAATTATAATATTATAATATTATTATTATTATTATAAGTATGCGAAAATAGTGATCATTATAATGTAAGCAGTATTTATTTAGTGACTAATGATTTTGAGTGAGGTATTAGTGTATGCACTCTACATAGAATTCTAAGAATAATTCAATATGTAAGGGATAATTAAAATAATAATAATAGCAATTATTGTATAGTAATTATACTATTATAATAACGTATTATAATAAAAATTATGTTTTGTCTATTCCCTCTCCACGCGTTTACTTGCTATATATACTACTAACTGACAGGACAATGCTTCGCTATTGCAACAATATGTTTACCTACAGAAAATGTTACATGTAAAGCATTTTAGCTGATTCTGTGTGTATTTTAAGATGGTGGTTTTTTTACCGCTTGCCTATGTGATTTTACGCGATTTATATTAGAAATGCTTTCGTCTTTCATTTCCCTCATTTTTTTTTTATTTGTTCTGGATGCGACCGAACTGCATCAGATGATAATGTACACTGTTCTATAGGGTTGGAAGTTGAGCAATTTGGAGACCATAGTCTGAAACCTGTAATTAGGAAGCTGACTGTTTTTCCTCAACAATAATATCAATTGAGTTGTCTGGTAAAGAGGAATGAGAACATCAAAGTGGCATCTCGTCAGTTTCCCAGTAAACCATAGCCTCCCTACTCCCTCAATCGTTTCGCCAAAACTCTCTCACAACAAATAACCATCTCTGTACACCTGAAATTCATAACAAATATTTCGGATGCTGCTTGAATTTCACAGGAGGTTCCAAAAGTTACTGGTTTGCTCATATCCGCGATATATTCATATTTGTTGAATAAATATCTGCTGTTACTTTTAAAATATACGTTTTGAACCTGATCCAATTGATTGAAACATGACTAACAACTCTGGTCCTCACGTAAAACCCCAGTGAATCAGTGCCATGTGCAATTAAAGCCAAAGTGTAGAATACGCGTTGGCCATTTGGAGTAGAAGAAACTACTCTGTGAGGAATAGACACTCCATTGAAGCTAAATTTTATATTTAAGTGAGTAGTAATAAGTTACAGTAAAATAAAACAATGTAAACTATTACTTTGTCAAAATGTACAAAATGTAAAATGTTGCCTAAACTTACTCCAGTTACAACGATTGAATGAAACCCCGAAACACAAATAGAAGGAAAAAAAGCAATTTAATGAAAAGTTATGTTTAATGTGTTAAAAAGAGTGTTAAAGCCCTCTGAGGATGATGACTATGTCCTTGAAATGTGCATTAGGGTAGTACATTAAACATAACTTTTCATTAAATTGTTTTGTTATTTTATTTTTTGCCTTCTTTTTGGTTCGGGGTTTCATTCAAACATTGTGAATTTGTCACCACATTGCTCTTCAACCTTTGTAATTACTTCAGTTAGACAAAAATCAATCTTCTTTACAAAATATTTTAGAATTCTATGTAGAGTACATCTGCATGCACTAATACCTCAGTCAAAATCATTAGTCACTAAAAAAATAATGCTTATATTATAAAGATCACTATTTTTTGCATATTTATTATAATATATTAATATTATAATAACGTATTATTATATATTGTGTATCGTCTACTCCCTCTCCAAGCGCTTACTTGTCTATATATACTATGTATCGCATATTCCCTCTCCACGCTCTGACTTGTATCTACGCAAAAAGTTGCGTGACGTGAGATTTCAGAAATATAGTCAAGCGAAAGTGCCCAACGGGCCAATAGTAGTTATCCCTTCAAAAAACATTTGGAAGAATGTGCCAGGACAAAAACTGACGGTACACGTATAGTTCCTAACCTGAAAATAATTAAATTTAACGTACCTTTACAAAAACATCCATCTTCAAGACATTCTGGTTTAAAATTCACACAGAAAAGTTTAATTCAAATTTAACTTGGAAAAATAACAATATTTTATTAAAGATTTATTTGAGTGTATATATATATATATATATATATATCTATATATATAAACCGAAAATTTGCCATGGCGCTCCGCCCAATGTTTAAATAAAAAACAAAAAATAAAAGTATAACTTATGGTTACTAACAAACAATTTTTGTGTACGTGTTACTAAGTTCAAATATTATTTGAAAGAGATTGAAACTTACATCCTTTAATTCGTAATAATTTACACTCGCTGCAGTCGAGTGGTTTTAAAACAGTGGTTCACATAAAGTAATTTCGCACAAACACTTAACGTGAAGTTAAACCTTTGAAAGTAAAAATAAGTTTGAGTTTATCAGATTTAGTTTAATTTGCAGTACTAGATGTATGCATTAACTTACTTGGAAACACTCCATGGTACATCGACCAGCTGTTAGCTGCCAGAAAAAAAGAAGGTTGTTAATAATTTAATATATTTTTTTAAAATTAATCTTTCGTACATATTAATTTACATAAAAACACATGTCATATTGTTTTTTCTTTGCAAAATCATGCAAGACGTATTATTCAAGATGGCGACTGTTTGAACATTACAGAAATGCAACTTTTAAAACTGACAAGTCCAAACTGATGATTGTCCAAAGTTGTCTCAGCCTTTGAAAGTTGGCATGTATATAACTTTGCAAATGACTAAATTAAATTATTATTTTACTTTAAAAACACATTCTATTTTGTTTATGAATCTAAAGTTACAACTGGAAATAGGTCAGTTTATAAATTTTACTGTAGCATTTTATCTGCTTTACTTTTAGTTAAGTTAGGCTAACGTTTAAAATAAATTGGCTGTAAATATAAAGTTACTCTATCTAAAAATTGTATAATGCAAAAACTTAAAATTACAATTAAACATGATTGCCAATAAATTATTATGGAAAACCCAAAATTCTTACAGTAATGTTAACTGGCTTAGTTTAGGCATACCTGGTAAGATGCTTTTGTTAGGCATCTTCACAATTAACATTTCACATTTCGTTACACTTCAAAATGGAAAACAATTCATTTTACACAATATGAATTGATTAGATGCGTTGCTAAATCATTACGGTATTCAAGAATGAAGTATGTCGAACATGAGTAGAGATCTGAGTTCGTCAGTATCTCTAGGTCAAAAGTCGCAAGCGATAAGAGTCAGCTTATGTGACGTCACTGCCACTTAGTACTGTACTGCTGGGTAAGTTGTGTAAACACGTCAACAGGTGGCGTGGAGTGGTGGATTATGAACAGTTTAGAATAATTGAACCATTTTTCTTGTTTAAGATTTAAGGAAACTGCAATAACGCCACAAAATAAAACAGTTTTCTGATAAAACCAGCAAAAAATAAAGTTACGTTTTGCTTTCGAAAGCATTTGTTAATATTCAATTTCTGGTGAAATTAGTACTGATATTAAAACCATACTTTATATCACCTTGATGATTAACACTGTAGGTCAATTAATTATTTCATTTAGTTTTAACGTTTACATGGGGTCAAATACTTATAAAATTTTTATTTTTATTTGCATTTAAGTGCACTGGGAAGTTGAGCATCTTATTTGCCCTAATTTTCTAATTCACATAAATATATATACATATAAAATGAAATGGTAGGGGTTTAATTATGTAAAGTAACACTTTAATTTACAAAATAGTAGCAATAAATATTTTATTCGAAATACTTAAAGAGATAAGAAAACAAAAATCCACCTTAATAGATTTTTTTGTATTCTTACACAAATAAAACTACTAAAATTTAAGCAGATAGTGCAATTGACATTTATACAAGAACCAAATAAAGTGGTTCGCCAAGTGGAAAACATACTTATAGGAATCAATTAGAGTTGGTAATTAAAACATTATTGAAAGTAATTATTGTTGGCTTTTGGTGAAACTACATACTAGGATACAAATAAGCAATGGCAAAGTTTTTACAAATACACATTAATTACTAATTGAAATAAAGCCTTACCTATATTTTAAACGAACATACAGCAGTAAAAAAAAAAATACTTTGTTGGGAGTGGCCTGTATGAACAAAGCATGATCTAGGGGTTAAACATTTTTTTTAGCACGGGGGAAAATTAAGACATGTTTGTTTGTTCACTTAAGTTGGAACTATGTTTTTAAACTGATCTGTTGAACTCGAAACGTTATAAATTTTTAAGTTTTCAGCTTTTTTTCTATATTTAATAATTCATCTTTTACTTTTGGATTAAAAAGATGTCCAGTTTATAATAAGTGCTTAGCGAAATTAAAATGTGATTTCCTTTACGTCCAGCTACTTCTTAAATATTTCTTATTTCTAGTATTTATGGATTACCTGATTGTCCTACATTGCATACTCGCAATCACAATCTCCACATATAATTTTGCATACTAAGCTTTTATCTAACATTTCCCATTTATCTTTATTGTTAACAATTGTATACCTAATTATTGAAATAGTAAAAAGCTGGTTTATATTTATTCCTCTATTTTATTTCATTATTATTTTTATAACTAGCATTATTGGTCAACTAGCTGGCCCGATCCGGCTTTGCACGGATAGACAAATAAAAGTTAAATGTATATTTTAACAAAAATATATTATTCAATAAATATATTACACTATGAATTTCTTATTGGGATTTTTAGTAACTTTGATCCCCCAAACCCCCTAAAATTTCGAATGTTTTGAAAACCTTTCATACTGAGCACCTAAGGTCCTAGAGGTAGCTACATACAAATTTTCATTTAAATCCGTTCGGTGGTTTTGGAGAAATCAAGATTTAGTAACTTTGACCACCCAAACCTCCCCTCAAATTTCTAATTTGTTGAATTCTTTTCTTAGCAAGCATCTAGGGTCCTAGAGGAAGCTAAATACCAAATTTCATTCCAATCCGTCCGGTGTTTTTTTTTTTTAGCAACTTTGACCCCCATACCCCCTAAAATGTCGAATAGTTTTGAAAACCTTTCTTAGCGAGCATCTATGGCCCTAGAGGATGTTTCATTTATATCCGTTTTGTAGTTTTAAAGAAATCGTGATTTAGTAATTTTGACCCCTCTCCCCAAAACTCCCCTAAAATTTTGAATTTTTTGAAAACTTTACTTACTGAGCACATATGGTCCTAGAGGAAGCTACATACCAAATTTTGTTCCAATCCGTTCAGTAGTTTTTGAGTAATCGTGATCAGTGAGTCAGTGGATTTTTCTTTTATATATATAGATTTAATCCTACAATATATTATATCATTACCATCACAATTTGTAGTATACAATGTATTCGGAAGCTTTAAGTTTTACTTTTTATTTAAAAACGTATCTATTACGTCTTCAGAGTGTCAATCTTACATGTGCTTCCTTAGCAGTGAACGTGTTAGTAGGACTATGCGATGTATTTCATGTTTTTAAAACGAAGATTGAGATATTTGTGTTGTAAAAGAGTAGTTTTAGGACAACACTGTGCATTAGCTTACTTCTGTACCGTACATTTTACGATTCGACGCTAAAAACTGAGACGTTACAGCTGAGGACAATATTGTTAATTAATACAATACTGCTTGTAAACAATAAGTCAGAGAGCGGCATGCATTTCACCATACAAAGATCTTAACTCAGGTGAAAGGCAGTGGACACAGCCGGTTTTTAAGTGGTGAGGGAGGGTGTGAAACAGAGAGGGAGATTTTGATGCCGTCTGAGAGATGTCGCTATGTTAAGGGTTAACAGAATTTTTAAACAGACGTTCTCTCTACAGTATTTTAGATATTTGATGTATGCATGATCAGGTTCTATATGCACTTGTTTATTTTCAATTCCATTATTATTTGTTTCATTCACTTTTCTATAAGATTGTTATGTTGTATTTAATAATACAAGCTTATGACAAGACGTTTCTAAATTACTAAATTGATGTAAAAGTTTAATATAGAAATATTTTAATTACATTCGTGGATCTATTTATGTTTTAAATGGTAAGAAATCCAGTTATATATTTTGTAAAACTTCTTTTACTTTCTCACTACACTATAGTAAAGAGAAAGTATAGTGATCGCAAAAAAAAATAGATATTGAGATTTTTGTGGAAAGATCCTTTTTGGGACCCCCTAAGCCGAAACGGTGGTTTTTACAAAATGTCTGTCTCTATGTCTGTATGTATACAAAGCTAGGGCGAAAACTATTCTATCGATTTCAAACAAATTTGCACCAGACATGTCAAGTAGGCTTGTATGGACGCAGTAAAAACGGTTTTAAAATTTTTTGAAAAAACAACCCCCTTTTTGGTAAAAAATCCCCCAAAAAATCTGTTATTATTTTTTTATAAAAAAACGGCTCTAACAATTTTGATAAAATTTGCCATATTTGTATCCTTTAATATACCCTACAATATGCAAAAAACGCATCTTTCTAAAAATTCTTGTTTAGCTAATAATAATAATAATAACCGATTTTTGGGGTTTTTTGGCAATAAAGGGGGTTGTTTTTCAAAAATGTTCATAACCTTTTTTCACACATCTATAAAGGCTTAATTGTCGTATTTGGTGCAAATTTGTTTGAATTCGATCGAATAGTTTTCTCTCTAGATAATAATAATAATATTTATTAGTTAATCTTAATCTCCTACTTTAGTAAATCACCTCTCCTACCCCACCTACAATTATGAAGTCACAGTGAATCTGTTTAATAATTTAAATATGTTTGTGATAAAGCATGTGTCAGTTCCTGGTACCGTTTATTTTTCTACTTTTAACAGATATTAGGTTAGTGTTTACTTACAATATTAGTTAATAAGAGATTCATAGGTTTGCAATCAAGTTTAAGGGATTCAAATTCTCTGCTATTACTTCCTGGATGTTGTTATTCTTACGCACAAATTTAAATCGTTCAGCAAAAATGTTGAATGTACCTCCTCATTTGGTGTACTAAATATGAAACATAAAAGTTTGTATTTATTTAACTGGTTTACAATTAAATAGGTGGTTCTTATTCAACCACTTAAATGTAGACGTTACTAATTAAATGTAGTGTTTCAATATAAATATAAGCCTACTTTTAAACACTACTGTAATACTGTATATGTGAATAGATTGTGTTTGATATTCCACTACTTACAATAGTTTAGCAAACTAGTTTGACAGAAAATATTAAACTATGATTTATTACGTAACAGTCTTTTTTTATATATTATCCTGATTAGAGTGTCGAAATGTCGTTTATTATCAAATTAATTTTTTAAAACGATATTCTATAAAATATGAATCTAATAATTCAATTTATTCGTTCGGACACAGTGTCAAATACCTGTTATGGATACGTAAAACAATTCCTATCCAAAATAACAACTAATAATATAAAATTTTAATGGACTAAAATAATAAAGTATTTTTTAAAAATATATTTAAATGTTGGTTATTTTTGCTGTGACGAAATAAAAATAGCTGCGAATTCAAGCTAATAAAGAACAATATAAATCAGAAAGAAGTTTTTTGTTCTGTTACGAAAAAATAATAATAATTTTCTATGTAGTAGGCTGATATTAGTTATAAACACACTAAGCAGAAGCAGAATTTAATATTTATAATACATCAATAGTATATTTCACAACTAGAAGGAAAAGTGCGATTTTTCCTGGTGCGAGTCGTATTTAAAGAGAACGAGCATCTGAAAAGAACATTTTCCCACCAGTTTTGAACACTATTTTTCACGGTACAGCATAAAATTATTTGATACAACAGCAAAAAATATGATTATTACAAACTGAAAAGTTTATTTACTCTTATTTACTACAAACAAACAAAAAAACTATGTTTTAACAAAATCTAAATGTTACTTCATTGAATAACAAATAGGATTAGGCCTATATTTAACATAAATTTAAATAATGTAACAATATTCAACAATAAAATACCTAGTTTGTATTTAAGTGGATGTTAATTGTGCAGTTTGTGTTGTTTGTAATGTTAATTCTTTTGTTACTAATTTTGTTTATTTTAATATTGTATTGTTGTAATCAGCTGATTTATCCTCACTAGTGAGAATATAATTAATCCTCACTAGTGCGGATATGATGCACTTTACCTGGCAATATACGCAATAGAAAAGCAACTGATATTCCAGGAGTATCGTGAAAATTTTTTTAAAACTTATTGCAAGATTCAATAACACTAATTCCATAAACCTTGTGAAAATTAACCTATTTCTGCGTTTGTACGGTGATAATAGGGTATACATTAATTATTACCATTTGAATAAAATATTCTGGAATTTACAAGCAGCAATTACGTAAGGTTCGTTGTAGAAAATGTGATATTGCAATAGGTTTGGGATTAAAAATCCTAAATGTGTGTAGGTAATAAATACAACTTTAGCCTGGGAAACGTGTGTGAGGCAGTATGTTTAATGGATTTACCAATCTACTTAACTGTACATAAAATGCGGACACAATTATCACATTACTTCATAATTATTTTTTGGTAGAATGTGTTGCCATTTTTGTAAAATTGTTATTTACTTTGCAAATTCAAGCTTATAACTACAAAATTATATAATTTACTTTACAAATTCAAGCTTTTGAAATCAACAACGTTTCTTTTTACATCAATGAATATTATCTGATTCAATAACTTTTAAAAATTTCGAAAATTTTTAATTGATTCTGTATTTAGTTAAATTGGTGTGATTTAATTACACAAAACACAAGTGTAACTTTGAATGTTTCATTACTAATATTTTTTCAAAATAAATAAAAAAGCTTGTGTTTATTCTATTACACACTTAACAAAGAAACAGGTAAAACAGGAACTGCAATCAAGATCCCTCTAACTAACGTTGCAGTAGCTTTTTCAAGACCAAACACACTTTAGGGATTGCATTTTAGAGCATTTGTCTTAGATTAAATTACAATTTATAAAG
>JAGFPH010001369.1:248980-261904 GCA_018207615.1 Philaenus spumarius
AGTATCGTTTCCGTTCCCTTAATTATTCTCTTTGTAAGATTGGTACAAGGTTTATATTTATATTGAAACACTACATTTAATTATTAACTTCTACATTTAAGTGGTTGAATAAAAACCACATATTTAATTAATTGTATACCAGTTAAATAAATGCAAACTTGTATGCTTCATATTTGTGACAGAAAATGAGGTGGTACATTCAACATTTTTGCGGAATTATTGAAATTTGTGCGTGAGAATAACAACGTCCAGGGAGTAATAGCTGAGAATTTGAATCCATCAAAGTTGATTTCAAACCTATGAATCTCTTGTTAACTAATATTGTAAGTAAACACTGACATAATATCTGTTAAAAGTTGAACAAATAAACGGTACCAGGAACTGGCACATACTTTATCACAAACTTATTTAAATTATTAAACAGATTCACTATGACGTCATAAATGTATGTCGGGTAGGAGAGGTGATTTATTAAAGTAGGAGAATAAGATTAACTAATAAATATTATTATTATTATCTAGAGAGAAAATTGTTCGATAGATGTCAAACAAATTTGCACCAAACACGTCAATTAGGCGTGTATGCACGAAAAAAAGGTTTTGAATTTTTTTGAAAAACAACCCCCTTTATTGCATTAAAAAAACCCCAAAATCGTTTATTATTATTATTATTAGCTAAACAAGAAGTTTTAGAAAGATGCGTTTTTTTTGCATATTTTAGGCTACATTAAAGGCTACCAATAAGCCAAATTTTATCAAAATTGTTAGAGCCGATTTTTTTATAAACAAATAATAACTGATTTTATGGGGGCTTTTTTGTGCCAAAAAGGGGGTTGTTTTTCAAAATTTTTCTAAACCTTTTTTCGTGCATAAATACAGGCTTACTTGACATGTCTGGTGCAAATTTGTTTGAAATCGATAGAATAGTTTTCGCTCTAGCTTTGTATACATACAGACATACAAACAGACATTTTGTAAAAACCACTGTTTCGGCTCAGGGCGTCCCAAAACGGATATTTCCACAAAAATATCAATATCGATTTTTTTTTGCGATCACTATAGTTTCTCTATACTATAGTATAGTGAGAAAGTAAAAGAAGTTTTACAAAATATATCACTGGATTTCTTACCATTTAAAATAAATAGATACACGAATGTAATTAATTAAAATATTGTTATATCTTTTACATCAATTTAGTAATTTATAAACGTCTAGTCATAAGCATGTATTATTAAATACAACATAACAGTCTTATAGAAGAGTGAATGAAAAAAATAATAATGGAATTGAAAATAAACAAGTACATATATAACCTGACCATGCATACATCGAATATCTAAAATACTGTAGAGAGAACGTCTATTTAAAAATTCTGTTAACCCTTAACTACTATAGCGACATCTCTCAGACGGCATCCAAATCTCCCTTTCTGTTTCACACCCTGCCTCACCACTGACAAACCGGCTGTGTCCACTGTCTTTCACCTGAGTTAAGATCTTTGTATGGTGAAATGCATGCCGCTCTCTGACTTATTGTTTACAAGCAATATTGTATTAACGTCTGGTAGACGTACTATAGCAGTTGTGTTATTTTTTGTCCTCAGCTGTAACGTCTCATAGACGGGTTAGAGTAATAGTGTGATTTTATGAACTAATAGTATAAGTTCTGAGGGACGCGTGGAAGTAAAACGGTAATAAATTTTTTAAATTTATTCAGCGAATCCTCAAACTGCCGATGCAAGATGAACTTGAAAAAATAATTTGCGCTTTCTGAACAACAAAATCGAAACGTCAGACACGATACCTATGCCAGAAGTGAGGAGTTCCGATTTGCTTAGTATTTGAGAAAAGTGTGCATAAGCTACCTGGACTCGAACCCATATTTACCATTTTTGTCATTATCTATTTAGAACAAGTAAATGTACTAAAGGTTTTGGTTATGTCTTTCTAATAATAGATTTAACACTCATTATATTTCAAAGAATGTAATGTAAATTTCTTTGTCTAATAAATACGAAAAATAAAACGGTTTTTCCACTAGTCTCAATAATGGGTTACAAGAAGAGGAAAATTAAGGTTATACATTGTACAAACATATCTATTACGTGATTTGCACTTGCTCATTGCGTTAGGTTACTTTATAGTTTATATAAACTTAAGTTCATTGCCGACCGTTTTAGCTCGACCGTTCGGCATTTCGTCTGTGAGTCTGACCAATGCCTTGACCGATTGTGATGATGTTTTGCATGAATGTTCGTTATTCCAAAGCCAAGCGATGTATGTATACGATTTTTTCCATTTTTCATCCCTTAAGGGGCTCTGGAGCACCTACAATTTTATTTTTTCATTTTATTGTTTGTTATTGCTTATTATTGCCCTATTATTTGGCTTTAAAACAAGCCTAAATTTATTATTATATCTCAAATCTAATTGGGGAAAATACGTTTTTTAGTTCGTATGTCACATAAAAATAAGATAAATACTGTATCATATTCTTAATAATTTGATATGATTTATAAAATTTGAAAATAATTAAAATTGCCGCCTATGGTGGGAATTTTTATTTTTGGTAGGAATATTTAGCTTTTTATGTAGTGTGTTATGTTTTGCAGAGTATAGTAAAAATATGTTTTAGTATATTTGTTATTAGAATTAGTGTTTTGGATTTAAAGGTTTTGACCAGTAAGAAGGACGAGGAAGTACGGTATAAACACGGAAATTGTAGCGAGGTCGCGCGAGAGTTCGTTAACGCGGAACACGGAACTCGCTTTGCTTTGGTTTGTTTTAGAGATGACAACAAGGAAGCTAGACGGGTTATAAAGTATAATCCGAATCTAGAATCGGGGCCAGAGGATTGTGGTCGATGGGCCAGAGTGGAGTGGTCGGGTGACCAGTGAGGGGCCGCGAGTTAGGCTAGTCTGTTATTAAGTGTGAGGCCGGAAAAGTTGGGCCGGTTCGTCGTGATAAGTGCGGCCAGCAAATCGAGACTTGGAATGCAGCTTCCGAGATTTGGACCATCGAGATACCTGTGAAGACATCAAACTAAGTGAGCAAACCAAAGTATTTCAGTCTATAGTTAGAGTCACGTTATATTCAGAGTTTTGGGGTTATTCAGATAAAAGTAACACGTTTAGTTGCCAATACCGTAATCCAGTCTGTCTTATAAAGGTCAATACCTGGTATAAGAGATGTATTTAGCATAGGTGTAGCTAATGTATCAAATCGTATGTATTTCTATTATTGTATTTTATGAGTAAATATAGAGAAATAAGCATTACCACTGAACCACTGATGTATCGTTTTTATTGATCTGTCCCTTTGTTACAAATATAGTAAAAGTATTGTTCGAACCCGCGAATAAAAGTAGTTATTTTTAACCCTATCAAGTGCCAAACCTGATTAGTGATTATACAGTCTTTGATGATATTCAGATGATGACAGCCCTGCATGTGGGGCTGGTATGTATTAAATATGTAAGTAAAACTTTAAACGGGTTTTCCGGAAATCATATATTTTATTCACAAAAATAACATTTTATCAAAATCTATCTAACATATTGATCTGAAATTTTCAGGGGTTGTTTAATGGAGTATACTACAGGTTTCAACGAGAGAATTTTGTAATATAAGTGCTCATTTCTAAGTTATGACTAGAAATACGGCAAAAACTGGTCAAAATTCTATTATTTTAAAAAATAATGACAAAATGTATTCAAAAGGTTGTATTGCAAAACCCTCCGTTAAATTTTGTATTTAAGTAGTACTAACACACTGATAAAATGTTACTGATTTTTATTAAGTAGTTTCTGAGAAAATGTTCCTTAAATATTGTATTTTTAACATTGCTGAGATAGGGCGCTCCGGAGCCCCTAAATAAAATAAAAATGGCGGATGCACCGTTTCTCCCAGTTTTTTCCAAAGCCAGTTTGTGGCTTAACCGTTAGTCGAATTTAAAAAATAATATCATTTGCAGGTAGCAAATTAGATTTTAAACATCATTGTATTCTTGATTTTTTTCCGTATCTCTAACGGTAAGCTCAGAAAAAGGCCGCAAACTTCAAATTTGTTAAAAACTGTCCAAGTACTTGTACTTTAAAAATGTTTTTATATATTTATTCTAAACCAATTAAAAGTTTTCAATAGCGTTTTTATAGCTAAGGGTTCAAATAATCCAGATATGCAAGAAAAAAATTATTTAGTAGAATTAACAAAGTTATTAGCTCAAGAAACAAGCGTGTTGAGTAACGAAAGGAAAAAGTTCAACTTTAGGCCTACATAAAAGTAGTAAAAAAATTTTGTAATTTTTTTCATAAATGTAAAAAAGTTTCGTAATTTAGTTATAAATAGAACTGTATAAAAATATTTATTAATTTCAAATTTCTTATTTTGTGAACTCCAGTTTTTATGTTCCTACTACAAAACTGCTAACAAAACAAGGCCTATTTTGAGTAGTAATTTAGGAATACTATATCCTTTACCCCTCGTGGCGATAAAGGACATAAAAAAATGACCGTTGGACAACGTGGGATGTGTTGGTACATGGGTTGAGATCACTATCAAGACGCTTTAACATCGTTTGTTTTCATTATTTCTAACATTAGAATATGATACGGAACTGTAAATACATTGTTAAGTTTTAGTTATTTAAGTATGTAAATATTTAATTCTATGTTTTCCTCAATATCACGATATTTGTAGCTACCGTACGGATTATTAACCTACAGGTACATAAAACACAATGCCCCCTAAAAGAAAGTCTTTAGCAGTTAAAGCTCAAGAAAAGAAAAAAACGAGAACCCCGGTATCGCGGGAATTGCAAAATAATGTTTAATGGCAAAACCTTCTGCTTACTTCCTTACTGACACACTATTTTTAACCTAAGCTCAAAACTACATTTGTTATATCGACGAGCGAGGTCTACTGTTCACAGAACTACTATTAGTGTAACATAGTGATGCAAAAAAAAATTAAAAAAAAATCCCCGTAGCAAAGCATGGGTACTCAGCTAGTAAAACTATATTTACAACAAAGTTCAGTCTCCACTTGCTAAACTTAGTCATGGAGTAAACTGGGTGCTCATCCTTGCGTATGGATAAAATTGAAAACCTCCTTCTTTGAAGTCGCACACAAATATTAGCCTAATTAATTCATGTTATTTTACGGTTCAACTGATCAAAGTCAAACTTATTTCAAAATTTTAATACAAAACAATTCAATTTAATATATCCCTTAATATCCCAAACTGTTGGTAACATAATATATAAAATCTTGTATGGCAAGAATCAGGGAGAAGTTTGTCTCTAATTAAATAAAATCAGTTTTTAGCGTCGAATCGTAAAATGTACGGTACAGCAGTAAGCTAATGCACAGTGTTTATCCTAAACTACTCTTTTACAACACAAATATCTCAATCTTCGTTTTAAAAACATAATAGTTATTTACGTACCTTAAGCTGTAAGAGCGCTAATTACAAGCCGAGGGCGAAGTTTGAGGGCACGAGTGCGTAGCACGAGTGCGTTAAAGCCCAAGGCTGTCATGGCGCTTACAGCTTTAGGTACGTACACAACTTTACCCCCCCCCCCCTAAGTCAGCACCCCCCTCTTACAACGAGGCATATAAATAACAATGAGACATTACAACTAAATACACTCTATGTCTGAAGGTAGACTTTCTTCAGATTCACTCATTTTCATCAACTATAATAGGCCGTTATATTAAAACAATAAACTGAGGTTACGTTTGTACGAAAACAACAACTCAGTTATGGCAAAATTGATTGTTTCAAATTAAACAGCTGACGCTGACTACTAGCGCTCTTGCGACCACTTCTCGAACTAGTAGCGGGTTGTAATGAAATAACATGCATTATTACATATCATGGAGCTTCTATTACATATCATGCAGCTTGTAAACAAGAACTTTACACGCCGCTCGGGATAGGGACGTTTAACATGGGGTGGGCGGTAAAATACATTGCATAGGCCTACTAACACGTTCACTGCTAAGGACGCACATGTAAGATTGACACTCTGAAGACGTAATAGATACGTTTTTAAATAAAAAGTAAAACTTAAATGTTCCGAATACATTGTATACTACAAATTGTGATGGTAATGATATAATATATTGTAGGATTAAATCTATATATATATATATATATATTACAACGGACAAAACTCGTTGTGGGTCTTGAGTTTAAATTTGCAATTAATTTTGTAAATTTGAATAATATGGACTTGCCGGGAGTTAAAGCCAAATGTAGGTCACGAGATCAGCATGTATACGCGGGCGGTCTGTTATCGGGTAGAATTAAACTTTTGGACCCTGCCTGTCTGAAAAGGATTGGGAACTTATAAAAATTACTTAAAAGATTCCTACGGGAAGCCAAAATCCAAGATTTGAATAAAAAATAAAAATCTTCGGGAAATGCATTACGCTAACCGCGGGTGTATTTACTGCAAGATTAGATATTAAAAAATCATAAAGTTACGTAAGATACGAGCTTTCAAAGAATGAGAAAATTTTCAAAATTCCTCTAATTTAAGAAAGAAAAGGTTTTTTAGGCTTTTCTTAAAAAGGCCTAAAATAAAGGTGAAATAAGTTTTAGCGAAATTTTGTCATATAAAAAAGTTAATGGTAATTTATAAAGTTTAAAGGATAAAAGAGTAAGTTAAAAATAAAGTTTTTTAAATTCTAACTAAAACAAGTTTTAGTATTGATAAATGTAATTTATAATGTTAAAGAAAAACTAGAAAATTTATAAAAGGAAAAAGGTGATAGAATTTACCTTTGCAGCTAATGGAAAATTTAAACTCAAACTTTTAACAATTCAAAATAGTAAATAGTATGCAAACGAAGTAGTTATGTAAAAATAATCCAGTATTTGAAATATGTTTCGGGAGTAAAGTAAAACCCTAAATTGTGAAAAATCGTTGAAATCCCTAACCTCACAGCAAGACAACCAGAAGCAGAAATGAGATGAAAATCCGGCTAGTAAATGAAAACTAATGGACAAGAAAAGTGGAAAAAGAAAAACCGAAAGAAGTGTGAATTTAAGACTTTTCCGGGAAAAATCGCCGCGGAAAAACGCGCGCGGGTCGTGAACGCGAACCAGGAGTCGTACGAACGTCACTCGAGTTCGTGTGGAAAGGTAACAGCGAGCTGAGGAAAATGAGGTCAGTTTCAGGAAAATCGGATAAACCCTGGAAGAGTTACATGGAAAAAGGATTTCCATAGCACATAACTGAGGGAAGCCAGATAAGAACGCAAGACAGTAGAGGGGAGGTCCAAAGACGAGACTGATGGAAGGAGAACAGGGTGACCAGTTTACGAAAAGGGGCGTACTCAAAGAAACAATAGAAACTTAATTAAAACAAAGGCTAAATCATGTTACAAAATTATGAAAAAATTATAATAAAATTCAGGATGAAAAGTTACGTAAACTAGTAGTTTGAAATTGGCGAAAAAATGGATTTTAAAGCATTTTCGAAATACAGTGGTAGAAAGCTTAGGTTGGCAATGAAATAGTGCCGAAAAACATTATATAAACGATTGCTCGGGGAAACTCGGGATGCTTATTATTTTTGCGATGTAACATCACGCATCGAGCCTCATTATTTTTTCGACGTAATATAACGCATCGCGCAATGCTTAATATTTCTGCGATGTAAGTTAACGCATCGAGAGCAGATACTTGTTTTTTATAAAATACTTTAGCGTGCTAGAAGCTGAGTATTTTCTTCGTCAAACTTTAAATTTTTATAACAAGTAAGAAGATACGGCATTGCGGTTATCATCTGGGATGCAGCAATAGACACCGCATTAACTCTACAAGGACTTCAGTGGCAACTTAGTCTATACAAGTTGGCCTAACTTGCGATTTTCTGGAAGAGAAACATAGCCTACAGGACAGCTGATACATGGAGTGATTCGTATAGCTTCCAGACAGGACTCCTGGACACCACCAGGCAGCCACTAGGACATGCAACTGTAGCTACGAGGGAATAGACGAACCGGGATTGCAGACACGGCATCACCACATCCATCTTTAAGAAGCCATCCATCATACATCCAGACAACCCTACAGGACTCCACCTTCACCCACAAGACAACTCTATCAGCACGCAGAACATCTGTAGCTCGTCATCACTGGACAGCGTTCGCGGATTCACCACAACGTCGTGACGCCTGGACAAGTGTGAAAAGGTCGGTAGAAGCGTAAAACACGTTAGTCCCCATTAAATTGCCTGAAGTAAATTCAAATAAATTTATTTTAAATACTGGGTTACGTAGGATGTTAGATTAAGAAATATTTGTAGTTAATTAAAGAAGTAAATTCATTAAATCGTAAATTCAAATTTTCATTAAAGTATAAATTAAATTCAATTGAGTAGTAAAATATTAAAATAAACTAAAATTAATTAAGAGATTAGTTCTGCCTTATAGTTTTAAAAAGTTATTATTTTATTTGAGAAGAAAGTTATTATTTGATTTTATTTGGAAAAAATTAAATACAAGAATTTTGTTTTATGTTTAAAATTAGCAAAAAGAAATTATTAAAATTTGATTGTGTTTTATAAAAGGTTATTATTTACAAAAACACCTAGTATTCAAATATCCCAATAGTTTATGAATTTTAGATTAAGAATTGATAAAGTGAAATTTCATAAAATAATTGCAAGCACAAATAAGCAATTTACAAGGTTAGTTCCAGTGTACTCACTCTTCAGAGGTTTACAAAAAGTAAAATTATTAACTTGTGTTCTTACTGAGCTAAAATTAAAAATAAATTACTGGAAGTATAAAGTAAAGTTTTTTGTCAGAATAGTCAGTGAACTGAATATTCGACACATAGTTATTTCACCTAGGCCGAACAAAGTGAGATTGCCTATAAGACTTCCAGTAGGTGGAAATAACTTATTCTCCAACGAACAATTTCAAAAACAGTTATTCGTTGTAATATATATATATATATATATTGCAGCGGATAAACCTTATGCAATGCGTGAAAAATTGAGTTTTGTTGTAAAACTGCAAAAATCCAGATTTCATAGCAGAAGTTGAGGTACACCCTATACTTAACTAGATTAGAATACGACAAGTCCCGGCCAACTGTACTGTGTCAACAGAGATGGACTTTTGTCCTGGAACTTGTTTCAAGTTGCTAGAAAGACTTAGAAAAATGAGTTATTTTCATACAGGAATAAGGTGTTAAATAAAAGTATAAAATTGATGAATTTTATGGGTAAATGTGAAACACGGGAGGTGGAAACATTGTTCATGGAAGTCACAATTTTGTAAAATAAAAAATGTTAAAGTTATAAAGAGTTAAAGTTATAGGAAATTCTCAAATTTCATCAAAATTAAATGAAAAACTGCTTAAAACTGTGTATGTTAGCTTTAGAATTGTGTTTAATATTAAGCCATACTACTGCTATTTCCCGTGTCTGAAATATTTCCCGGTTTCGTGTCGTATTAAGGTTCAGAGGGGGAGTGAAAATTAAACAAATAATAATAATTAACCAGTATAATAAATTTGTCGCGGTAAAATCGGAAGCTTGGGGGGCGTAGGCCTAAAAAATAGGTGTAAAATTAATTAAAAATAATTGGGAGTTTTCCGACGCGACAGATAAAAATAAATTTAAAAATTTGAACAATTAAATAAAATTAAAACAAATTTTAAACAATTAAAAAGGTAAAATGGCGGATAAAGCGATGAAAGAGTTCTTCGAACAATACAAAAAGGACAAAGAAGAAAGGGCGAAGAAAGATAAAGAAGAACTGGAGGCCAGGCGGAAGGAAAAACAAGAAGAACTGGAGGCCAGGGCGAAACGGGAGGAGGCCAGGCAGCAGAGGGAACAGGAAGAACGGGAAAGGAAAGAGGAAAGAAGACGGCTCAAGGATGAAAAAATCCGGGAAGAAAAGGCAGCAGAAAGGCTACAGCGAGAGAAGGAGCAGAAAGAGTTATACAAAGTTATTTCTGGAAAGCTGGGAGACCTGGAACGAAGCCTGGAGGAAGAAAGCGTGAGGTGTAAAGAACAACACACTAAGGGAGAAGAGAAGATTAGGGAAATTGAAGGCGCTATCCATTTTCTGGAGGGAACCACAACCACCATAAAAGACAACGTAGACAAAGGGTTCCGGACAATGGAAGGTCGGATGCAGAGCGTTGAAAAGAAAATAGGAAACGTGATAAGCCAGGGAAGTGGGAGTAGGAATGTAGGAATTGTAATGCCGCGGTTTGACAGCGAAGTAAATAAAATTGAATTTTGGGGAAATAGTAAAGAGAGGCCGAAACAATTTTTAAGAGAGATAGAAGGGTTAATGGACGAGTTGAATCCTTATTTAGAAGATAGGGAGAAAATAAAATTCATAAGACGCCATCTAAAGGGATATGCACTCGAATGGTTTAATATAACAGATCGCGAAGAGATGAAGTATGCCGAGTTTAGGGAGGCTTTTTTGAGTAATTACTGGTCGCTCCAGAAACAAAAAGCGGTCAGGAATTATATAGAAAATAATAGGTATGTAGAAAGGGGAAACGCTAGCAGAACCGAATATTTCTGTATGGTAGTAAACAAAGCGCGAGATTTAGAACCCCCCCTACCTGAAGGTTTCCTTGTATTCACGGTGATGCAACATTTCAGCGAGCAAATAAGATTAGCCAGCATAGGTAAACCTAGCGAAACCATTCAAGACGCGATCGAATTCTTAAATAATGTAGACATGATTGAGGAAAATCGGCGAAGTAGACCCCAGGACGCTCAGGAAACGGAAAACAGGCATAATTTCACACCTCGGAATAACCCACCAATCCACAGATCCTATGCTCAAAACCCAAGTAACTCAAATCACCCAAACTCAAATAAACCACGTCCTTCCAACTCAAATCCTAACCAGAAGCCGAAAAACTAAGAAATGAGGTTCTGACAAAGGATAGATTTTTTCGGAATGACAGGGCCGATGAAAAAACAAAAAAACAAAGAAATAATACTAAAAAATTAAATACGCGTGTAAACACCGAAAATTTAGGAAATAAAAAAGTTACTCCTTATAGTAGAATCGAACCTGAAGTAGGCGAAAAAATCGTCGAAAAGGAGCGCGAACGTCAGCCTAAACAGTTAGGTAGTTTAAATGTAAATATTAGGGAAGACTTGTTAGATAATAGAGATGAACCAGTTATAGAGAAAAAACCGTTAGAAGAAATACCCGCGATTCCCGTAGAACTTGGAACGAATGCTAGTTACATGGAAATTGACACCGGAGCCGAAGTAAGCGTTATCCAGCAAGATTACCTAGAGCAATTGAAGGCGGAAGATGTCAAAATCTTAGAATTACCGGTAGCGTGTTTGGAGATAATTGGTGCATTAAAAGGAAAGGTGAAAAAAATCAGCAAGCAAGTCCTAATCGAAGTTAAACTGGTTGACAAAAGCGTAGATTTACAATTTTTGGTAGTAAAAGGTCTAAAATCTAGAATAATTATGGGATGTGACCTTTTATATAGTTTACAGGCAAAAATAAACATGCAAGAAAAATTTGCAATGTTCAAAATAGGTCAGGAAAATGTTAAAATCCCGTTTATTGATAAAAAAGTTGCAATAACACGGTTGAAAGGAAAATGTTTTAATATTAATTCCCGATACTATAAAACCAATAAAAAGAGCAATTTAATTAAATCGGAGGTAATTAAATCCGACGAAATCGAGGCAACGAATACTACACTCAAAACAAATAAAGTAAATATTAATCAAAATAGTATGAACGAGTTAGTAAACGAAGCTGAAATCGTTAATGGACCGGAAGTAGGTGAGACAGGCATTAATGATGTAATGGAAGGGAAGTGCGGCAGCAGTCAAGACAGGAAGCCGGAGACAACAGCTAGGAAAAACAATAAGGTTAGGATACAAAACGAAGAGAGGTTGAATAAGGTGATATCGAGGGAGGTGTCAGTTCAACGAAGGAAGGGGCAGAAAGCCAAACAAAATATCGTACCGAAGATGCTATCAAAAGAAGCCAAGGACGAGATTCCGCGTGATAGGGCATTAAAAAGGATTAATGTTCCAATTAATGTTAGGTATAATGGTGAAAAGATTCCAATTACCAACAAAGCGTCGCGGCGCAATCAATGTATCCATAACTGTGAATATTCTAGTAAACGTTGTAATCCAAATAAGGCGAAGTCGAGCACTACACTACACTGCAATTTTTCCGACCACTCGATGAATAATAAAAATAATAAAAAATCTAAAAACAATAAAACAACTCATAAACAATTAATATCTGTAGGAGGAGCAGAAACACGTAACCAAAATCCACTGTTTAATATGCGTGGAAAAATATCGAAAGTTCGATTTAAAAACACTGCTACTTCTGATGTAAATAAGATTAAATTAAGTAGGAAACACATTAGGTTCAAAGAGAAAGTAGGCCTAATGGAAAATCAGCTGTGTGGTCTTAGACAAGGAGGGGAGACGGTAACCCGAGCAAAAGGGCATGTAGCGGTTCCAATGAAGAAATGCAATAAGATAACTTTAACAAAGGAGTATAGTCATGGTACTATACTAACGGAACAACAAGAAGGCCTACTGCAGAAATTAATAGGAAAATATAATACAGTTTTTTCTGAATTGCCGGGACTTTGTAAAAATTACGTTCATGAGTTAAAGGTTAATGCAACAGACACCTTTGTGAATCGTAATTACCCAATTCCCATAAATAACAAAAATAGCGTAAGACAGGAAGACCAACGGAGAGTGCGAATCCAACAAATAAGGATGAATCCAGGTTTTACACAATTATTGCAGGATTGGAGAAACAGACAGATGGCAAACCCTGAATGCTTAGAAATAATACAGGATATTGTAAATAAAGTAGATTATAGGATTGAAAATAATGTATTATGTAAATTTGTAAATGGAATATTGAAA
>JAGFPH010001369.1:262004-294568 GCA_018207615.1 Philaenus spumarius
TATAAACATGTGTTTTCAGTGGAAGTGAACTCATCCAGTGAGCATTTCAAAAGGAAATGTATACCATGGTATATTATGTAAATGTAATTTCAGATTATGGAGAGTAAGAAGAACCATGAAAAGTATAGTATGAAATGTATAAAAGTATTATAAATATGTGATATGTAAATTGTTAGATTAGGAAGGCAGAACTAGATATAAGAGTGTAATAAGATAGAAGGAAAATGAAAAAGGAATGTTATTATATTTAAAAGGTTTCAATATCTTGGGTTTTTGGCGGAGCCGATCAAACCAGATATCTTAAGAGGGGTAGCTTACAACGGACAAAACTCGTTGTGGGTCTTGAGTTTAAATTTGCAATTAATTTTGTAAATTTGAATAATATGGACTTGCCGGGAGTTAAAGCCAAATGTAGGTCACGAGATCAGCATGTATACGCGGGCGGTCTGTTATCGGGTAGAATTAAACTTTTGGACCCTGCCTGTCTGAAAAGGATTGGGAACTTATAAAAATTACTTAAAAGATTCCTACGGGAAGCCAAAATCCAAGATTTGAATAAAAAATAAAAATCTTCGGGAAATGCATTACGCTAACCGCGGGTGTATTTACTGCAAGATTAGATATTAAAAAATCATAAAGTTACGTAAGATACGAGCTTTCAAAGAATGAGAAAATTTTCAAAATTCCTCTAATTTAAGAAAGAAAAGGTTTTTTAGGCTTTTCTTAAAAAGGCCTAAAATAAAGGTGAAATAAGTTTTAGCGAAATTTTGTCATATAAAAAAGTTAATGGTAATTTATAAAGTTTAAAGGATAAAAGAGTAAGTTAAAAATAAAGTTTTTTAAATTCTAACTAAAACAAGTTTTAGTATTGATAAATGTAATTTATAATGTTAAAGAAAAACTAGAAAATTTATAAAAGGAAAAAGGTGATAGAATTTACCTTTGCAGCTAATGGAAAATTTAAACTCAAACTTTTAACAATTCAAAATAGTAAATAGTATGCAAACGAAGTAGTTATGTAAAAATAATCCAGTATTTGAAATATGTTTCGGGAGTAAAGTAAAACCCTAAATTGTGAAAAATCGTTGAAATCCCTAACCTCACAGCAAGACAACCAGAAGCAGAAATGAGATGAAAATCCGGCTAGTAAATGAAAACTAATGGACAAGAAAAGTGGAAAAAGAAAAACCGAAAGAAGTGTGAATTTAAGACTTTTCCGGGAAAAATCGCCGCGGAAAAACGCGCGCGGGTCGTGAACGCGAACCAGGAGTCGTACGAACGTCACTCGAGTTCGTGTGGAAAGGTAACAGCGAGCTGAGGAAAATGAGGTCAGTTTCAGGAAAATCGGATAAACCCTGGAAGAGTTACATGGAAAAAGGATTTCCATAGCACATAACTGAGGGAAGCCAGATAAGAACGCAAGACAGTAGAGGGGAGGTCCAAAGACGAGACTGATGGAAGGAGAACAGGGTGACCAGTTTACGAAAAGGGGCGTACTCAAAGAAACAATAGAAACTTAATTAAAACAAAGGCTAAATCATGTTACAAAATTATGAAAAAATTATAATAAAATTCAGGATGAAAAGTTACGTAAACTAGTAGTTTGAAATTGGCGAAAAAATGGATTTTAAAGCATTTTCGAAATACAGTGGTAGAAAGCTTAGGTTGGCAATGAAATAGTGCCGAAAAACATTATATAAACGGTAATATAACGCATCGCGCAATGCTTAATATTTCTGCGATGTAAGTTAACGCATCGAGAGCAGATACTTGTTTTTTATAAAATACTTTAGCGTGCTAGAAGCTGAGTATTTTCTTCGTCAAACTTTAAATTTTTATAACAAGTAAGAAGATACGGCATTGCGGTTATCATCTGGGATGCAGCAATAGACACCGCATTAACTCTACAAGGACTTCAGTGGCAACTTAGTCTATACAAGTTGGCCTAACTTGCGATTTTCTGGAAGAGAAACATAGCCTACAGGACAGCTGATACATGGAGTGATTCGTATAGCTTCCAGACAGGACTCCTGGACACCACCAGGCAGCCACTAGGACATGCAACTGTAGCTACGAGGGAATAGACGAACCGGGATTGCAGACACGGCATCACCACATCCATCTTTAAGAAGCCATCCATCATACATCCAGACAACCCTACAGGACTCCACCTTCACCCACAAGACAACTCTATCAGCACGCAGAACATCTGTAGCTCGTCATCACTGGACAGCGTTCGCGGATTCACCACAACGTCGTGACGCCTGGACAAGTGTGAAAAGGTCGGTAGAAGCGTAAAACACGTTAGTCCCCATTAAATTGCCTGAAGTAAATTCAAATAAATTTATTTTAAATACTGGGTTACGTAGGATGTTAGATTAAGAAATATTTGTAGTTAATTAAAGAAGTAAATTCATTAAATCGTAAATTCAAATTTTCATTAAAGTATAAATTAAATTCAATTGAGTAGTAAAATATTAAAATAAACTAAAATTAATTAAGAGATTAGTTCTGCCTTATAGTTTTAAAAAGTTATTATTTTATTTGAGAAGAAAGTTATTATTTGATTTTATTTGGAAAAAATTAAATACAAGAATTTTGTTTTATGTTTAAAATTAGCAAAAAGAAATTATTAAAATTTGATTGTGTTTTATAAAAGGTTATTATTTACAAAAACACCTAGTATTCAAATATCCCAATAGTTTATGAATTTTAGATTAAGAATTGATAAAGTGAAATTTCATAAAATAATTGCAAGCACAAATAAGCAATTTACAAGGTTAGTTCCAGTGTACTCACTCTTCAGAGGTTTACAAAAAGTAAAATTATTAACTTGTGTTCTTACTGAGCTAAAATTAAAAATAAATTACTGGAAGTATAAAGTAAAGTTTTTTGTCAGAATAGTCAGTGAACTGAATATTCGACACATAGTTATTTCACCTAGGCCGAACAAAGTGAGATTGCCTATAAGACTTCCAGTAGGTGGAAATAACTTATTCTCCAACGAACAATTTCAAAAACAGTTATTCGTTGTAATATATATATATATATATATTGCAGCGGATAAACCTTATGCAATGCGTGAAAAATTGAGTTTTGTTGTAAAACTGCAAAAATCCAGATTTCATAGCAGAAGTTGAGGTACACCCTATACTTAACTAGATTAGAATACGACAAGTCCCGGCCAACTGTACTGTGTCAACAGAGATGGACTTTTGTCCTGGAACTTGTTTCAAGTTGCTAGAAAGACTTAGAAAAATGAGTTATTTTCATACAGGAATAAGGTGTTAAATAAAAGTATAAAATTGATGAATTTTATGGGTAAATGTGAAACACGGGAGGTGGAAACATTGTTCATGGAAGTCACAATTTTGTAAAATAAAAAATGTTAAAGTTATAAAGAGTTAAAGTTATAGGAAATTCTCAAATTTCATCAAAATTAAATGAAAAAGATATTTTTGAAAAGCGTAAGAAAAATTGAATACAAAATGTTAAATAACAAATTAAGGAATTTTTGGTATTTTAAAAGTTAGAGATAATTGTTAAAGTTTGAAGGTGAAAAAGCACCATAAAAAATGAAAAAGGGAAAATGAAAAAGTAAACAAGTTGTAAAGAAGTAAAAGTTTTATAAGATAAAAAGTTTGTAAATTGTTAATTAATTAAAATAGTAGGTGAGAAAGTTCATACCTATATTTTGCTAAAAATAGAATGAAAAAGGTGGTAAAAATAATAACGTAGTGTTAAGAAAGTAGTAAGGGTATAAAATTGTAAATCTCAATCGAAAGTATCAATTTTAAAGTTAAAATTCAAATTCAAAAGTAAATGTTAAATTTGGCAAATTTTGCAAGTCCCAAAAACAGAAGAAAAATCTTCGGACAGAATGGAAATTTTGGCTAGTATATCATAAAATAATAACCAACATAGAAGAAAAAAGAAAAAAGATTTTCCTTCTAAACCAGAAAAGTTTTCGCGAGGAAAAACCGCGGAATACGCGAGGCAGCGCCATAAGCGAACCAAACGTAGTACGACCATCACTCAAGTTTGAGAAGACAGGAAAATGTATCAGGAATACGATTACGAAAACCGCAAGTTCATAAAAGCAGTTAAAAGAAAACTACGAGGAAAATACGTAAGACAATAGGAGAAAATGTTAGGAGGGGAGAGATAGATAAGCTGATGGCAAGGCCTAACGAAGAAGTTAGTGGGGGTAGTACCAACCTAAAACTTAAAGAAATTAATACAAGTTGCATGGCGAGATGTCGAACAAGGGATAGAGGAATAAGAAAGGCAGTTGGTACTCGGAAGGCGGCAAAGGAGTCCATATAAGCGGAGTACAGCGGGAGCCGCGGATCTTTTAGCTTTTACTTTTTAGCTTTCATCTTTCGAGCTTTCACCATTCTTCATTGCATTATTCATCATTAGATCATTAGACGGATCTGCGAGGTTAAAGTAACGTACTTAGAAGCAGTGTTTTATAAAGACAGCAGTAAGATATGTGTAAATCAAACAGTGAACATTTTTATTAATTATAATATTATGCAATATAATATTTCAAAGAACAGTTCTCATTAAAATTTTATCAAACGTAAATACGAGTTAAATGAACAAAAACAGTGTAAAATCAGTTAGCATTACAGACAGTGAAAAAACGATTGAACAGTTTGAGTGAATTACGCTATAGTTAATTATATAGCCTGTGCGTCTAAAAATCTATAAATGACGTAGTATACAAGAATCACAGGACTGATGTAATGGCAATAACTGGAACAGCACATGGACTTTGAAGGACTACTGGAATAAGAAGCGGAAACCAAATCAGGGAAGGCGTTAGAAAACATCAGGGAAGGCGTTAGAAGACATCAGGGAAGGCGCTAGAAGACATCAGGGAAAGTCAAACCAGGCAAAAGCTGAGACCACGAGAGAAGTTCAACCGCACCAACGATAACCGGACTTTAGGGAAGCTGTATTTCAATCAACATTCCTGGGAAAGGTGTTCAGAGTCCAGGGTCGCAGTAATAAAAGGTCTGTCAGAAAAGTTACGATATCCCTTATTAAAATATTGCCTGAGTTGAATTTAAATAATTATTGATACTGGGTTGAGATAAAAATTAGGTTTTTCAAAATATAAAATTATTAATCTTGTAAATTAAATATTTAAAATCATAATTAAATAATTAAATAATAAATATTAAAAAAGAAGGAATAATTAAGTATAAATTAATAATAAATGGTTCTACCTAAAAGAGTTAAAATTTATGTAAATAGTAAATTTAGTTTAAAATTTATGTTTTTGTAGTGGGAAGAACCACAGAGTATTTTGAGTTTTTATTGAATAAATTTTCTTTTGATTTCAATTAATATAAATAATTTACCTTGTTCAAGAAATTCCTATTATCTAAGTACCTATATGATAAGTTGTTTTCAGTGTATGATCAATATCGAAGGGCGGAAACGCAAAGTTGGCAGTTCCAACGAAATTTCACAAAGCACAAATAATTTAATTATTCTAGGTAAAGTTCCACTGTTCTCACTCCTCAGAGATTGTCAAATAAATATAATATTAATTACTGAGCTGAGCAAATTTAAAGTTAATAGTAACTTGAATAACTGGAAGGAATTTAATAAAATATTTTTATTTAAGGTGACTATAGGCATAGTTATCTTAACCAGAGTTATATCACCTAGGCTATTAAAATTAATTTGCCTTAAACTTCCAGTAGGTGATATAATCTCTTTATTCTGTAACAAAGTAGGGAAATCCTACAGACAGACAATAGCGTCGGGGCTACGTTGCAGAGTTGGCTCCCGAACGTCATTAATAAGGTCTGTCGTTGCAGAGTTGACGTCGCAACGTGGGGACAAAAGGAAAACAAACTTCCTCCCCCAGCGTCGTGCAACTATTGCATCGTTACAATATATATATATATATATATATACACTGACTCACTGATCACGATTACTCAAAAACTACTGAACGGATTGGAACGAAATTTGGTATGTAGCTTCCTCTAGGACCATAAGTGCTCAATAAGTAAGGTTTTCCAAAATTCAAAATTTTAAGGGGTTGGGGGGGGGTAAAAATTACTAAGGCACGATTTCTCTAAAACTACCGAACGGATTGAAATGAAACTTGGTATGTAGCTTACTTTAGGGCCATAGGTGCTCTCGCTAAGAAAAGTATTCAACAAATTCGAAATTTGAGGGGAGGTTTGGGGAAGGTTAAAGTTACTAAATCATTATTTCTCCAAAACCACAGAACGGATTTAAATGGAATTTGGTATGTAGCGACCTCTAGGACCCTAGGAGCTCAGTAAGAAAGGTTTTCAAAAAATTCTAAATTTTATTGGGTTTGGGGGGTCAAAGTAAATAAAAATCCCAATAAGAAATACATAGTGTAATATATTTATTGATATAACATATTGTTTGTTAATATACATTTAAATTTGATTTGTCTACCCGTGCAAAGCCGGATCGGGCCAGCTAGTTGATCAATAATGCTAGTTATAAAAATAATAATGTAATAAAATAGAGGAATAATTATAAACCAGGTTTTTACTGTTTCAATAATTTAGGTATACCAATTATTGTTAACAATAAAGATAAATGGGATGGGAAATGTTAGATAAAATCTTAGTATGCAAAATTATATGTGGAGATTGTGATTGTGAGTAGGCTATGTAGGACAATCAGGTAATCCATAAATACTGGAAATAAGGAACATGTAAGAAGTATATGGACGTATAGGAAATCACATTTTGGTTTCGCTAAGCATTTATTATAAATTGGACATCTTTTTAATCCAAAAGTAAAAGATGAATTATTAAATATAGAAAAAAAAAACAGAAAACAGAAAAATGTATAATGTTTCGAGTTCAACAGATCAGTTTAAAAAACATAGTCCCAACTTAAGTGAACAAACAAATATGTCTTAATTTTCCCCCGTGCTAAATACATTTTTAACCCCTAGCCCATGCTTTGTTCATACAGGCCACGGCCAACAAAGTATTTCTTTTTTTTACTGCTGTATGTTCGTTTAAAATATAGGTAAGGCTTTATTTCAATTAGTAATGAATGTGTATTTGTAAAAACTTTACCATTGCGTATTTGTATCCTAGTATGTAGTTTCACCAAAAACCAACAGTTTTTACTTTAACTACCATCTCTAATTGACTCGTATACTAAGTACGTTTAACACTTGACGAACCACTTTATTTGGTTCTTGTATAAAAATGTTAATTGTACTATATCTGCTTAAATTTTAGTAGTATTTATTTGTGTAAGAATAAAAAAAATAAAATCGATTAAGGTGGATTTTTGTTTTCTTATCTCTTTGTACTTCAAATAAAATATTTATTGCTTCTATTTTGTAAATTAAAGTGTTTTTTGTTTCAATTTAGGCTTTACGATCAACCGTGCGTCCGCAAGTACTAAAATATCTTTTTCTCCAGTTTGTCGCTCAAAACAAGTAAATTAAAAATTGAGTTATAGTTTAAAAAAAACTATTATAAAAAAGTCACATTCTGCTACAGTCTACAAACAAATATTGGATACGTTACATTACTACGATTACACTTGAGCAAATAAGTTATGGCAGAATTACCCCACGTTACCCGGAATACAAATGATTCTAAAATACTTTTATTTTATTACTTAGAGATAAATTATCAACAATTTGACTCAATTTTAATCTTAGTTTCAAATTAATCCAGAAAAAATGAAGTTTATTTCAAGGAGATTTTACAAAATAATATTTATTGAATACGGATGTTTATCCTATACTTAAGAAATGAAAGTGGTTCTTCTTTCTTATAAAATATGGTTCAAAAATTTGTTAGAAATGTAAGCTCGCTTGCTTTCTGTTATATTATAGCCTAGTTAGGTAGTATTATAGAGGTAGTTAGTTTCATTGCATCCATCCATTTAATGCAAGTAATCGAAGTAGACTATTTAAATCTTCCTACTTATTACTTTGACAGAACCAAAATTTTACAATTTTATCTCTTTAGCTTCATGAGCAAATTAAAACATTAAAATGAACTGCCAAAATAAATGTATTCCAAATATGAGTAGTACAACTTTCCTACTTATCACCCAACAATCAGAAGAATTCGATTTTACTTTTAAGTTTTGTGAAAATGTAGTACATCTTAACCAATTTTCAGAACACCAATTCGATTCGATTAATTAAAAATGTTTGAATAATTAGTTACCTCTAGATAGAAAATAGAAAGTAGGCGAATAAACATTGCATTGGTTTACCCTTAGTCACAATCATAACCTACCCATTACTAACAGAAGTATGTTTATTAATTACTGATATAATTAGTTTTATGAATAGCTGATAGAAGCATTCCTATCAATTACTGATAAAAGTCGATTTATCCAATTATGAGCGAATGTGTTTTATCCATTTCTCAGCAGAGAAGAAGTTTTGCCCATGAATAATAGAAGTCGTTTTATCACTTATTGATAGTAGTTTGTTTTATCCATTTCTGGGAAAAGTAGTTTAAAAAATGTTTATTCTTTATATTTGTATGATAGGTTGTGTTTGAATCACTGGACTGGAAATGATATTTATAAATACCTTAGTTTAAGTTTACTGCTTGCAGTCATTTCTTTGGTCACCGGTTAGTTGATGCCGCGCGTTCCGCCTATTGTTCAGGCATTGTCGAATCACAATAATTCCTTAAGAAAAATGGCATTGATACAATGCTAGTCAAACACTTAACTCATTAAAAAAAACATATATATACACAACACAAATAATTTGGTGGTGGCACTATTGTCATAATAATAAAATATCTTAAATTATGATTTTAGTAACTTTGATCCCCTCAAACCAATCCTAAAATTTCGAAATTTTTCATACCCTTTCTTAGTGAGCACTAGCCCTAGAGGAAGCTACATACCAAATTTCATTCCAATCCGTTAGGTAGTTTTGAAGAAGTCATTTTTTAATAACTTTGATCCCCCCCAACCCCCCCCCTAAAATTTCGAATTTTTTCAAACCCTTTCTTAGTGAGCACCTATGGCCCTAGAGGAAGCTACATACCAAATTTTATTCCAATCCGTTCTGTAGTTTTGAAGAAGTCATTTTTTAATAACTTTGATACACCCCAAACCAAACTAAAATTTCGAATTTTTTCAAACCCTTGCTTAGTGAGCACCTATGGCCCTAGAGGAAGCTACATACCAAATTTCATTCCAATCCGTTCGGTAGTTTTTGAGAAATCGTGATGAGTGAGTCAGTGAGTCAGTATATAGATTTATATATTGTAGTTCTTTTTTTTGTAACTATTATCGGCTCAACATACGTTAGTATTATTGTAAGCATATTGGAGTATAATGAAATGTTGTAAACGTAGTAAAATAATGTTATACGATGAGTTATGTATAAATATTAAAATCACAACAAACATTTCATATACTTTTTATCTGTGAAGCCAATGTTTGTTGTTCACTAATCCAATACCATCCATAACAAATATTACGCTGGGGACATATAGTGGAAGTAAAAATTCAAAGCTTAATACAACCGTAAATGTCTATGAGTAAAATAAATAAGGCAAATTAGAATTTAAACCATTTGTTTATTATAAAAATATAACATTAGTTATCTACGTTATGTGTCCTCGTAGCAGCAAGAAACAACGATCAGCAAACAATTTGTTATTGCCACAATATTACATTTTAAGTAATAAACTCATATAATAAGTACTTAATATTTAATTCTTTGTAAACTATCAAGCATTAATTTAGTAAAATTCCATTTTTTTTATCAAACGTTTACTATTTTATTTAAAAAAATTTAATTAGCCTATAATTATTACTTATGATTGTTTAGTTGTGAAAGTTTATGGCTTTTAAAAAATAAGTGTATTTTAAGCAAAATATGAAAAAAGGTTACAGCAATAAATAAATTAGGTATTTTCTTCTTTTCCTCTCCCATATTATATATTGTTAACATGACTATACCAATGTGACCTATTTTGGGTAAATAATTTAAATTGTGTTGTGTAGACATAACCACAATGAATGCCAATAACCTAAAAAACACAATGTTCATAATGCCTTATTTCAGTCTCTTCAAATGTCTGTAAATTTCAGTGTCAAAACAAGTTCCAGTGAAGCTATCACAAATGAAATAAATAAATATGCTACAGTATACTAAACAGGAGTAATCAGCTATTATATTTTGTTAATAACTCTACATAAAAAAAAAAAAATGTAACACAGTTCATTTTTTAGTGTTATGATTTTTGTATACTGTATACTAAAGTAAGCGTTGTTTGTCTCTGTGTACCGCTGCAACTCCGAAACTTACCTCCCAAGTCACGTGGTATGGTAGCATTCCATCCCCCATTCGGTTTTCACCTGCAGTGATGGGTAGTGCAGTTATAGCAGATCGTACAGTCGAACCGCACTTCAAACTGTTATATAGATATTGATTACACACGGATTTTAAAATAATACGTTCAAATTTTAAGTTGTTTAGGAACTTGTTGTGGAGAAGGCATGTAATTTGATGTTATATTTTTAACACCAGTCACGCCTTAAAATACCAGATTAAATAATTAAAGTATTTGGTTAAACAATTAATTAGGTTGGCCATTAGTTTTTGTTTCTAGGCATGAGACTAATATCTGATTACATGACATAGTAAAGTTTTTATTAACTACTTCCAGATGAGTTATTATCTAGAATTCGAACTTCTTTATCTTTGTTTTAAAATAAACTAATGTAATTTGAATTACTTTGAATTTGTATTTTTTGTTAATTGTAACATTTTCAGAAATATATTTTTATTCATAAAATAAGCGCAATATTATTCTTTTGATAGATTGAAATATTTAGTGTAATTAGTTCATAAAAGTAGTAGCAATAACAGCAATATTATTATTCTGATGTATTCAAGAATTTAGTATAATTATTATAATATATATATAATGTAATTGTATTTTAACTTTAGATATTTTTAATTGTCTATGTAATAGATAAGCTTGTTCCTAAGTAAACAGAAGCGGCACAAGCGGACAGAATAAATCGAGACATTAACCGAAGAACACGTTTATTATTTCAGTGCCCAGACCTGACATGACATGGCGCAGTCGGTAGGACCAGTGGTCTGTATGTAAAATAGTATTCGAAATTTGGCAGTCTTTTATAATAAAATAAGAGTTTCAGTATAGTTAAAGTTTTAAATTGTTTAAAAATATAAAGAATGACAAGCAAAAGTGAAAGCGAAAAATCGTCTATCTCGGTTCAAAACATGCCGAATATCAAAGTGCCGTCGGAACTATCGTGGACAGGTAATATGTCTGAAAATTGGTTGTTTTTTAAACAAAAGTTCCAAATATATATTACAGCAAGTAAGTGTAACAAAGAAGACAGTGAGTACCAAATAGCTCTTTTATTAAGTACGATAGGCGATAAGGCTTTGAGAATTTATAATAACTTTGTTTATTCCGAGACGGAAAACAAAAATGATATAAATGTAGTCATTCAAAAATTTAATGAATATTTTGTGCCTGATAAAAATGTGACATATGAACGACACATATTTTTTTTACGTGAGCAGAAAACGGACGAATCAATTGATAATTATGTGACAGAACTACGTGAATTAAGTTCAACTTGTGATTTTGCTCAGCTAACTGACTCTCTAATTAAAGATAGACTGATTTTAGGAATTAGAGACACAACTATAAAAGATAGGCTGTTAAGAATTAAAGATTTATCTCTAAATCAAGCCATAGAAATTTGTAGAACCGCAGAAAGGGCCAAGTTACAATTTGAAA
Source organism: Philaenus spumarius (assembly GCA_018207615.1). NCBI lineage: Eukaryota > Metazoa > Arthropoda > Insecta > Hemiptera > Aphrophoridae > Philaenus > Philaenus spumarius. Next base: position 273,803 of record JAGFPH010001369.1, read on the forward strand.
ATATACATTCTGCAGAATCAAGAAAAGAAGCACACGTGTACAAAGTGGACAGCAATCAACAGGAAAGATGGCATCGGAACCAAAGTTCACCTTCAACAAACAGCTGATTTTCTTCGCATTCCAACCAAAGAAGACAACAGATAAGAAGGGATGGTTATACTTCAAATATACAGAGCAGTACTTCAAGAAATCCTTCAACGAAAATTAATAAGTGTTGTTCTAAGTGTGGTTATGAGCATAAAATGTTCAAGTGTCCAGCATTTGGCAAGAAATGTGCCAAGTGTAATAGTTTAAATCATTTTGCAAAAATGTGCAAAAATAAAAAAGTTAATAATATTGTCATGAGTGATAGTGATAACCTATTTTTGGGTGAAATTAATGTGATTTCTGAAAAAAGTCATGGTAAGCAGTGGTGCACTGAAATGATAGTAAAAAATAAGTTAGTTACTTTTAAAATTGATACAGGAGCAGAAGTAAATATAATTACAAAAGAAATATTTGATGAAATCCAAGATGACAGTTCATTAGAGAGTACTAATACTAAATTGACTTCATATACAGGTCAACAATTAAAGATTTTTGGTAAATGTTATTTACAAGTAAAATATAAAAAAGAAAATAAGGTTGTAGAATTTTACATAGTAGAAGCTAAAGCTCCTTGTATTCTAGGTTTGTCAACGTCAGTTGATTTAAATTTAATTAAAAAGGTTGATAATGTAAAAAGTAATGCATTAGGTGAGGTTAGGTCAAATAGAGAAAATTCAGTAAAAGATAATATTGAAACTTCTTTGTCTGTATTAGATAAATACAAAGATTTATTTAGTGGAATAGGGTGTATTCAAGGAGAATATGACATAAAACTTTCCAAAAATGCAGTACCAAAAATTCATGCATGCCGTAAGGTGCCAATAGCTATTAAACCGAAACTTAAAATAAAATTAGACAGTTTAGAAAAATTAGGAATAATTAAAAAAATAAATAAGCCAACAGAGTGGGTTAACTCGTTAGTGATAGTTAACAAATAAAATGGGGATATGAGACTGTGCATTGATCCGAAAGATCTAAATGAGGCGATAATGCGACCTCACTTCCAAATTCCTACTTTTGAAGAGATATCTGCTAAGTTGAATGGAGCCAAAATATTTAGCACTTTAGATACAAAAAATGGATTTTGGCAAATTAAATTATCCGAAAGATCGTCTGATCTATGCACATTCAATACTCCTTTTGGGCGTTACAAATTTTTAAGATTGCCTTATGGACTTTGTTCTGCTTCTGAAGTTTTCCAACAAAAAATGAAACAGATGTTAGAAGACATAGAAGGTGTTGAAGTGTATATTGATGATATAATTATATGGGGAAACACACAAAAAGAACACGATGATAGACTAAATGTAGTGTTAAACAAGTTGAGATTAGAAAATGTAAAATTAAATTTTGAGAAATGTAAAATAAGTACAAGTGAAATTTATTATTTAGGACATAAAATATCCAAAAAAGGCATAACCGTAGATGAAAATAAAGTTAAAGCTATTACCGGTATGGAAGCACCTAAAGATAGAAAGTCGTTAGAAAGATTTTTAGGCCTAATCACATATGTCAGTAAATTCATACCAAATGTTTCAGAGTTAACAGAGCCCTTAAGATCAATATTAAAAAAAAATATAGATTTTCAATGGGGTTTTGAACAGCAAGAGGCATTTAACAAACTAAAAAATATACTCACATGCAAGCCCATTTTGCAATTTTTTAACGTTAATGTACCAATAATATTAACTGTAGACAGTTCACAAAATGGGATGGGTGCTGCCATCCTACAAAATAACTTACCAGTAGCCTATGCATCAAAAGCATTAAATGAAACTCAAAAATCTTATGCACAAATTGAGAAAGAATGTATAGCCATCCTATTCGGATGTGAACGTTTCCACCAGTATGTATTTGGCACACATTTTACAATAGAAACAGATCATAAACCATTAATACCAATATTCAAAAAAATGTAGAGCATTGTCCTCCTCGCTTACAGCGAATGAGAATAAAATTACAACAATACAATTTTAATTTAGTATATAAGAGAGGTAAACAACTAGTAATTGCAGATACACTCTCTAGAGCATATGATGCTACTGATAAGACAGATTTAGAATTAGATAGTAAAGAAATTGAAGCACATGTTAGTTTAATAGAAAGTAATATTAATATAAGCAGTTGTCAACTTAATAGAATTAAAAACATTGTCAAAAATGACAATGAAATGAAAATATTAAAAAACTTCATAATGGGAAATAATTGGCCTAATCATAAAAAGCAAATTCCAGATATTATTAAACCATATTGGAATATAAGAGATGAATTGACTATTTGTAAAGGATTAATTTATAGAGGTTCTGCCATTGTTATTCCTTTAAATTTAAGAACTGAAATGTTGAAAAAATTGCATATAACTCACTTAGGTATAACAAAAACACAATTAAGAGCAAGGCATGTAATTTTCTGGCCCTATATCAATAAAAGTATAGAGGACATAATAGGAAAATGTGAACCATGTATAAAGTATGCAAAAAATTATTGTAAAGAACCTTTATTGCAACATAGTGTACCTAACCTACCCTGGCAAAAAATTGCTGCTGATTTATTTCAGTTTAATGATAAGCAATACATATTAGTTGTAGATTATTTCTCAAAATATCCAGAAATACAATTGTTAGAAAATATATCTAGTTCCCACATTGTAAGCTGCCTAAAGAAAATTTTCAGCAGGCATGGTATTCCAAGAACATTAGTTACAGCTAATGATTCTTGTTTCATAGGGGAATTATTTAAACAATTTGCAAGACAATGGGAATTTAAACACACTATAACCAGTCCTCACTTCTCACAATCCAATGGGATGGTAGAGCGGGCTATACAAAATATAAAAAATATTTTAAAAAAGACAAAAATTGATAACACAGATTTTGATTTAGCATTAGGCCTATTAGAATATAGAAACACTCCAATATCTGATAATTTACCATCACCTGCAACAATTCTCTTTAGTAGGCAGTTAAGATCAATAATACCTTGTAATGAAAACCTATTAAAGCCTAAAGTATGTAAGGCAGTAAGACAAAGCTTAGTTCTTAGGCAAAAAATACAAAAAAAGATATTACGATAAAAAAACAAAACCCTTGTCAAAATTAAAAAATAATGAGCCAGTACTAATGAAACATAAAAACAACTGGATTAAGTCAAAAATTTTAAACAAACGTAAAGAGCCTAGATCTTACAATTTAGTAAATCTTGAAAATAATAGAGTGTATAGAAGAAACAGAAGGCATATTCGTCCCTTTCCAGCAGAAGTACATTTAAATGGTTGGCAGGCAGATGATTATTTAATAGAAACACATAATACTCCAAATACTAAGATGTCGCCTAAAAAATTACAAAATAGGCCTACACCTGTCACCTCAAACCAATCTGAATACATAACAAGATTTGGGAGGATTGTCAGACCACCTGAAAGGTTAAATGTATAAAGTTCATATTTTAGTTTATTATTTAGTTTTTATTTACAATTTAATGGATTTAAAGTTGGAAATCCAGTTTAATATTCAGTTTATGTTTATAATTTTAAGTTTTTAAGTTAGATTAAGTTTGTAGATCAAATGTTTAAGAACATGAAGGAATTGTTATTTTTTGTAAAATGGGAGATGTAATAGATAAGCTTGTTCCTAAGTAAACAGAAGCGGCACAAGCGGACAGAATAAATCGAGACATTAACCGAAGAACACGTTTATTATTTCAGTGCCCAGACCTGACATGACAGTCTATGGCTTGTATTGATATTTTTTATTTTTATGTTATTTTATAGTCCATTTTATGTAGCCAATATAGTTCTTATGTTCAGTATATTCAAATTGAATTAATAATAAAATAAACTATAAACAAAATTCAGTAGCTTCAGTTTAATGACAAAATGGTTAATGATTTAATGTCTACTGTATTTTGTATTTAGTTTTTAATACTGAATTTTAAATAAAATTACATTATACAAATGTTATGATTTACTGTCCAGTATTGTTTGCTTTAATTAAAAACATTTTTATTATTGGCCTACTTTCCACAATTATCTTCATAATTAAATTCTCTACAAGTTGGGTTTAGAAAGTTTATGGATTTATACAATAAAAGCATTTTACAAATTTAATGTACTAAAAACCGAAAGAAAACCTGATTTTGAGTCCAAATTTGGCGTTTTGCATCTAAAGAATTACTATAGGTACAGATCTGGGATATATTTTATTAAATTTATATACTCATTTTACATAAGATAAATTAAACTTACAACTTAACTAACGACCTTAATCTGAAACAAGGGCAAAATCTTTTCCGTAAGTTATTACTCCCAAGCGAAATTTCCGGACGTATGTTTAAATTGCTTTTATCATAGTTTTTTATTTCTAGTGGATTCAGATTAGAAATTGTTTTGAACATTACGTGTATCCCCCACTAGATAAAATAAAAATATTGAAAATATAGATATGTAAATTTAAGAAATAAAATGGCGATTTCTAAAAACAATAATAATAAAAGTTTGCTGTTTTGAGTGCTTTTGATGTTTCAAACAAGATATTACTAATAGAAAGTGAGCGTATTACAGGCCTTAACTAAATTTATACTTCTAGTGTGATGTATTAAAAGTAACCATACAATAACTGTTACAATCTATTTATTTGAAAATACCACTATTTGTACTATCTAGTAAAATACAAATTATACTAAATTGTCACATAATAGTTAACATTTTCAAAACATTTCATTCATTTGCATTTTTTGGTTGTATTTAATTGTTTTTGTTAATACTAAGACAGCTTGGAGAAATGTGACTCAAGTAAACTGCACACCAGTAAAGCAACGCGTTACAAACTGGGCTGTTAAAAACTTTTAAGGTATTTAAATACTTGTAATTAATTATTAATTATTTGTAGCTATTTTAAATATAAAAACGTAAACTATTTCTTTGTTACTCCTGTAATTTGTAGTATGATACTAGAGTAAAATTTAATAATATTATACGTATATAAAATCTGAGAAATGTTTTTCTCTTTATTATAAAATAATTCAAAGTGTTTCTATTAAAACTAGGTAATACAATAATTTAAAGCACTTCAATATTTTGCTGACCTAAATAAAACCAAATTATGGGTTGAGCTTTAGAAACCATTGATTACGGCCTGTTGTGTATTTGTTTTAACGTCAATATAAGTACCAAGCTTCCAAACCTAATTACAAGTTTTAAATTAACTTTCCTGAAGTTAAACTAAGGGTATTCAAAGTTTATATCTCGGCTTATCGTTAAAGCTTGTACAAAATCCATTGCGTGGCTCTACACATCAGATACAATTTATTAACTTTACCTAAATAATATGAAATGTTTTCGAACCAGGTGTTCTATAATAAGTGCGTATGACAGTATTCTATTGAACGAAAAATGCAAAATACAGTTTTCTAAAATATTATTCTTACTATGTAACCATGCGCACTCTATAGTTTAATAATACAAGACAATTGTATGGATTACATTAAATTGGTTTGAGTACGGCCATCGTTTTGTATGTAGCTATTCGCTTGTTCCAGACTACTAAGTAATGACATCGTCTATAAATTGAAATTAAATTTCTAGGTGTGTCAAGTTTAGTACCATCAAAGAAAACAAACTTAATAAACTGTACCAGAAACTGGCACATACTTTCTCGCAAACATATTTAAATTATTAAACAGATTCACTGTGACTTCATAATTGTATTAAAGTAGGATAGGTGATTCATTAAAGTTGGAAGGAAACTACTAAATGTTATTATTACTAGAAGGATGAGTATTTTTAGAAAATGCGATTTTTTGCACATGGTTGGGTACATTGGGCTACAAATAAGCCAAATTTGATCAAAATAGTTATAGCCGTTTTTTAATCAAATCATAATAACCGATTTGTTTAGGGTTTTTGACCAAAAAGGAGGTTGCTTTTCAAAAAATTTCAAAATATTGTTCATGCACCTATACTGGCCTAATTCACATGTTTGGTGCAAATTTGTTCGAAATCGATCGAATAGTTTACTCTCTAGCTTTGTATACACACATACAGACAGACATACTGAAAAAAAAAACAGTTTTTGAAGTTATACATCTTTGCGCCCGTTGTAATCGGGATGGGGTGTCGGTCGAGAAACCGCGTCACGCGTTAGGAGTAAAATCGGGAAAGTGCCTTTTTATACCTTTTCTCTACAAGAGATACCTCAAGAGTCTCGGTGGATGAGTGGTTAACGCACTCGACTTCCACGCTAGAATCCCTGGTTCGATTCCCGGCTGGGAAATTATTTTTTCAAGAATTATGGAAAAGTATACGAACATACGAATGGCCATAACTTCCACTGTCTGGTCCGAAGCAGACCCAATTTTTTAGACTCAGGGATTCCCAAAACGGATATTTCAAAAATCTCAACACCGATTTTTTTTGTGATCACTACACTTTCTCTATACTGTATTACAGTGAGAAAGTAAAGAAGCAAAATGAGAATAGAAAGTGAAGCAAAATTTGATTGGTTTTACAGTACTAAAACTTAATTGTATTCACCCCCAATGATATATTAGCTAACTATGGTTGTACAAATAGATCAAATCTTAACGTGTGGGCATGTAACACGACAACTAACAATAGGTATAGTTTTACTTATACATAGCTTACTTAAACCATATATACTTTCCCACTGCGTGTCGTCTCTTACAAGAGCACCAGTTCTAAAATAAAGTTCTGGGTTTCAATTAATTGTTTATTACTGAGAACTTTAATCTCCTTTATGTAGAGCAGCACAGGGTTCCATTTCTGTACAAATAAATTTTCTCAAATACTATAAGGTATAAATAATTCCACATATATTGTAGAACAGTTATGTACCTGGTTTGAAATTACGTAAGTGTATTTATTTTTCATTGACAAACTCATTATTTTAAAAGCTTACTGCTTTAAAGAGAGAGAGTACATGTACTATTAACAAGAAAACAATGTTGGTAAATGCGTATTTACTGAAGTTTCAGTAGTAGCGCATAACATAATTTATAATTAAGTAACTTTACAACTAACAATAGCCATTGTTGTCTTTATACAGAGTTTAGTTAAGCCGCACAGTTTCCTTCCACATCTCGAGATTTCAGTAAATACACTCAATACAGTCTACGCAGTTGCAGTTTAAAATGTGTTTTATTTGCTAAAAACACAAAACAGTTCTAGAACAAGGATTTTTAGGCCCTAAACATAACCATTATACTCTCTCTCTCTCTCTCTCTCTCTCTCCCCCCCTCTCTCATTGATATAAATACAATTATTGTATTTATCTTTACTGTAATACTTTAAACATTAAAGCATCAGATTTTATTTAAAGCTTTATAAACAACTACCAGTGAAAAGTGTTTAGTTATTACACCCTTTATTTGGCAGTCCTTAATGAAACGAGTCATTAATAATTTAAGAAAATTAAATTGTGTGGGTGAATTGTACATTCAAATCTATGGATTTTCTTTAGTTGTACAAAACAAAAACAATTGATCTTATAATGAATAATCTACAGTAATATGCAACACTTCTGTCTCTAAGATGATTTTAAACTAGCTTATTTGATAGTTTATTGGCGTTGTGGTTGATTAATTAGCGTTAGCTATATCAAATCAACAAACTGGAGTGCTTACAACTAAGTGGTAAATTTTTCAAACTAATCTTATAAGTATTATTTGAGTTATGTATTTTATTAATAACAATTTATGACCACGAAATTATTATAATAACGTAATATTGATAGTCATATATTCCATTACAGAATGAAACTATAATTTTCTTTTTGTTGGTGGACTCATAATTTCGCTAATGTTTTTCATGATATATGCTTACAAATGTAGGGGAATGTTAAGTTATTAATTCAGTAAATATCATGTGTATATGTTTCATAACACATACAAAGCAGATTTTTAAATTTTCAAGCTGTGGTTCTTTCTTTGTATGTTCCCACAAATGTTTTCAAACTTCAAAACCGAATACATAATGTATTGCATGAATGTATGATTGCATGAACGAACGCATAAAACCACAAACAATAATATATGTAGGCTATATCTGTTTAATTTATTTATACAATTCCAGACATATTCGTCAGACCTCATACATTTAAGCGATATTATTTTGCAGATAATGTTGCATCATCCTGTCTTGGTTATCTCCTTAGATGGTGACGTTAGTTTAGTCTATTTAATACTTTCTACGGTTTCATTTAACTATTCTTTCTGTGTTAATTTCTTTTGTTTGTTTATTCACGAGCTTAATTAACAAACATTCTCAATCATTATTTTAGTATTTTTTTTTTAAACTTATTGCACAGAATTACAGTGCAATAAAACAGAAGTAAAACAAATAAAACTTAAATATGAATAAAGTAGGACCTAACAATAAAATTATTACATAGTTAACGTTCAACTAGTTAATCCTTATATCTGAGCCGAATCATTTTTAATTAGAGATAATTTAAGCCTCTGAAATTTTGAATATTATTAGGCTGACCAAAAGTATCATCAACGAAATGTAATCCATTTTCAAGTAATTATTACTAACACAAACATAAACTCAATTCGACAAGTTTACATTCTCTCCTAGAATGATAATCATTCCGTATCACCTTGAGGTTAGCTCTAATATGTTATGTTTATGTACAACTAATAATACTGTATCAGTTTGTTTATAACAATACTAATAATAATGTATTAACAACGTATAATGGTGCTATGATTTATTGAGTACATTTTCGATGTTGACAGGATGGTTATTCTAGATTTTAACACAAATGTACACTTTAATTTATATTTTTATTAATATTAACTGTTTAACTTTTAACTATAATATTAATAACGCTGTAAAGATAATAGCATACGTAACTAATGCACAGCTTTGGAGTTTTATAGGTTTCACTAAGTCAAATTAGTCCTTAATTATTAAAACATTTCAGCTTGCTGATATTTAAAATTGTCAGCTTATTTTTAATGTGAAATGTTTCACTTAATTTTATATGTACTTAGATAAATGATGGACCATTCCTATTCAATACACGTAGAAATTAAAATCGAAATTAACCAAAGAAAACTCTTCTTTTAATAATAAATTACGTACATTTACAGAATATTTGTTTTAAAATCTTTTGGTAATTTCCTGTAAATTTCACACGATTAATTCATGTTGTTCAAAATTATTTTAGTTGCAAAAACAATAGTATCATGCACAACTTTTCACTGACACTTATTGTGGTGTTTTTCATTGAAACGTATTTTTCGCTATTTCTTTTTTACGTTCTCACTATACTATAGTATAGAGAAAGTATAGTGATCGCAAATAAATCGATGTTGAGATTTTTGTGGAAATATCCGTTTTGGGACCTCCTGAGTCAAAAAAAGTGGTTTTTACAAAATGTCTGTCTGTATGTATACAAAGCTAGAGCGAAAACTATTCGATCGATTTCAAACAAATTTGCACCAGACATGTCAAATAGGCCTGTATAGATGCACGAAAAACGGTTTTGAAAATTTTTGAAACACAACCCTTTTTATGTCAAAAAAACCACCAAAAATTCAGTTATTATTTTTGTATAAAAAACGGCTCTAATGATTTTGATAAAATCTGGTTTATTTGTCCCTTAATGTACCCTACCATATGTAAAAACTGCATCTTTCTAAAAATTCTCCTTACACAATTTTTTTTCGAAATCGATAGAATAGTTTTCTCTCTAGATAATAATATTAATAATTAGTTAATCCCCTACTTTAATAAATCACCTCTCCTCCCCCATCTACAATTATGAAGTCACAGTGAATCTGTTTAATAATTTAAATATGTTTGTGAGAAAGTATGTGCCAGTTTCTGGTACCGTTTTTTTATTTGTTATAGTATTATAAAAGTGTATGTTTTCGTGCATGTACTAATCAATAACATGTTATATGAGTCTCACTGGCAGAAAGAAAACTCATCACAGAACAGGTTGACGTCAAAGTACTACAACGTAATTAAATTCCCTCATTACTAAAACACATCCTTTCAATAAACAACCTTTCATTACATTAGCAAATTAATAAGTTTCAATCACAAAAGAGATCTTACGTGCAATGTTATGGCAGTAAGACAGCTTTTAAGCTATGTCGAATTCAATACGTAATATAAAATGTAATACGTTCGAATTCAGCTTATAACATTTGGTCTTCAAGTCATATTGGCAAAAAGTAAGAACATTATGAAACAAGATAATTACGATGGATTATACCACCATTAATTAAGGTGCAAGATAGAAAATCGAGATCCACAGACAGTAGATGCAAGGACTTGAGACTCAAGTTAACAAAAGCTTAGGATATTCAATATGCTTAAATTACAATTACCCTTTACGACTTATTGTCGGTTTTCTGTTTTTTCTAAAACATCTTACATAAAACTGGTTTCTAAAGAAACCAAAAGGCTAAGAAATAAAACAAAATTGTTGTTCTTAAGAATCATTATTATTATTGAATAGCTAATTGGAGTACTTAGTATTCATGTTAAAGTAAAAGGTGTCAAATAAATACAGTTTTATGTTTCAAGGATGAATTTAAAGCATTAGGTTTGACTGGGGAAACTGGAAATAGGGAACTATAGTATAGAAGGGATAAGGTTTCTAGTAAAAATTTTAATTTCCAACAAATTACTGTTTTTTTTTTTTACTACAGGATTATGCTAGTTGAATAATAAACGTAATACCCGATAAACGCTATAAAACGCAAACATTTTATTTAAAATAACAATAACTGATCTCGACATCATGAAAAGCGCTCATATCTCCATAGCTTCGCAAACTCTTCTTTGTTTCATCGCACTATCACTTAAACTACTACCTAATATTTACTATGAACCTCAGAACCAACGGGCTAATCTTTGTTGGGTGTTAAACAAATAAACATTGGCTTTACCGACACGATTATTGACTTTTCCAAATATTTGTGTCGGGAATAAAGTGATAATTGAATTAGAAAACATTTAAAAACTGAAGATTGAAATAAATTAACAATATCAATTGGTAATAAGAAGTTACTAGAAAGGGATAGAAATAATCAATTGGTAAAATTTCACAATTATAATTTATTACTGAGCAACATATGTTTCGCCGTTAGGCATCATCAGGCTACTAAATTGAAATACAGCAAGTATCTTAAAACTAACATACAACCAAAAATAGAAGGAGTGGGAGTGACAATGGAAATGACCAGGAAGGGTAATGGAATGTGGCCTAGGTAAACACTGCAAGGGCAAGGTGTGGTTACATAATGGGTTTTAACAAGGGGGATGGATTGAGAAAAATTTGGTCATTTAAGTTATAAGTATGATTTTTTAAAAACAGATCTATTAATTTCCAGACATTCTAGGTTATTTAATTTCCTACTTTTTTCTTCCATATGTAATAACTTTACATTTAATTTAATGTTAAATGTATCTCCAGTTTCCAGTAAATGATTGGCAAAATTGTAATTAGATTTACCATACCTCCAGCTACTAATGTGTTCCTTAATTCTAGTTTTAATGGATCTACCTGATTATCCTACATATTCACAACTACAATCTCCACATGCAATTTTGTATACTCCGCTATTGTCTAATCTTTCCCTTATGTCTTTGTTATTGACAATTAATCTCCCTACATTATTTGAACAGTAAAAGGCTGGTTTATATTTACTCCTATCTATTATAAATTTATTGATTTCATAACTCACATTGTTGATAAATTTAATTCTACAATATTTCATTTTGTCATTACTATCACAATTGGCAGTATACAATGAATGATCAATCTTAAGTTTCTGTTTTTTGTTCAAAATAGTATCTATTAATTTTACACTATAGCCATTATTAATGGCAATCTGCTTAATGGTATTCAATTCAGTATAGAAATCTGTAGGGGACAAGGGTAAAGTAACCAGTCTATGAATCATATTGTAAAAAGCTGCGTGTTTGTGACTGATAGGATGATTAGAACTAGCTGGGATGACAGCATCAGTATAAGTAGGTTTCCTAAATTTATTAAATTAATGGTTACTGTTTTTGATACTAATTTTTAGGTCTAGAAAGTTTATATTATCATTCTCCCCGACTTCCATAGTGAATTGAATACATTTATTTACTGAGTTGATTAAGTTTAAAAGAGAATACAGTTGTCTGGAAGTACCATTAAACAAACATATAACATCATCTACGTAACGATACCAATATATAATCTTAGTGAGCAAGGGATTATTGATGTTGAATAGAGTATTTTTAAAATTAGCCATACAAATTTCGGCTAGTAATGGAGACAACGGAGAACCCATTGCCAAGCCATCTAATTGTTGGTAATAAAAGTTATTAAACTTAAAACAATTTTGATCCATACAAGTGTATAATACATTTTTTAACTGATACATTTTTTACTCTTTTTCACAATTGGAATCTAGTAGCATTTCATATGATGTTTTTACAATCAAGAATAGGGTTACTAGTAAACAGGCTTTTTACATCAAAAGATACTAATTTTGAGTTCAATGGTACTTTTACATTTATGATTTTATTGACTAAATTTAATGAATTCTTAATACACAATTTAGATTTAAAATTAGTGACATTTTTGAAAATAGTATTGGCTTTCTGTGCAAGTTTATAGGTAGGTGCATTTGTGAAAGAAACAACGGGACGAATAGGAATGGAAGGTTTGTGAAGTTTGGGGAGACCATACCCAGACAGCACAATGATGTGCTGAGCATGTGCTCAGTACATTCTTTAAGTATATGCGGAATGTGCCACGCATATTCTTGAATATTCCAGAATATGTCTGGCACGTGCTCAGGAAAAGTGAACGTCCGCGCTCACAAAGCGCCTGGCATATGCGAGAAGAATATTCCTATAATATGCTCAGAACATTCTGGGCACGGTTTATAACTGCAATATGAACTACGCACATTCTTAGAACATGCTAGGCATGTGCTACACTTCTATAGGACATGCTTAGTATATTTTGGGTACATTCATTATCTCAATATGATTTTTGCGCATTCTACATATATGCTGGGCACATTTTACTACCTCAATATGAGCTACACACATTCTATGCACATGCTGTGCGCATGCTACACTTACATAGAAGATGCCTAGCATATTCTGGGTACATTCATGATCTCAATATGAACCTTGCATATTCTTCGCACATGCTACAAATATACATAGCATATAATCCCAATGTGATATACCTATTATACATATTTTACATACATGATGGGCACATGCTATACTTATGTATAGAACATGTCTAGCATATTCTGGGTAAATTCAATACCTCAATTCAACTAAGAACATTGTGCTGGTCTTAGAAACATTGTATATATAAAATCCAATAATTCAAAAGTTATTAATCAAAGTAAATTAGGATCTTTAGATATGAAAAAACATACATATGAGCAAATCTGCAATAATTTCATTGACTTACTTCAAGGAATTGACAAAATACTACATCCCCCTGTTATTGTTGATTTTGATGATAGGGTTATATAATAATCTAATGTGGAAACATAAAGAACTACACTTATCTGAAACTTTCAAAACCTATTTATTATTGTCAATGTATAAAAACATGTATGTACAAAAAGAATTAAAACATGATAATTTTAATAACCAGTAGAATCATAACTTGAGAAACATCTTTGTTCTTAGGATGGTCCTGGTTTCCTGCAACAAAATATTCATTGTTTCACAAACAATAACTTAAACCAATGAAATTAACATAACTTTGAAAGAAATGCTGTATAATTCAATATAATTTAATTTTTAAAATATGAATTATAGTATACCACGTTTCAAGCATAGTTGGCAGTATGGAGAAACCCATATGACATGTTATTCTCACAGGCGCTCTGCTGCTAGTAGTCTGCGCGTAAAAATGTAGGCTACAAGCACTTAACCGCATTGGATATTAAAATAAAGGTTTCGGTATTGTACGCTCATAATTCAACAAGCAGGAATGACAACTAAAGGGCAGCTAATACTAATTATTCTATAACTGAAACTAAAGGTCATTTAAGATTTTGTATTATGGTTTAACATGAAAATGTTCGTAAAGTTCATCGAACTTTTCATGTTATTGTCGAATTTCCAAAAGAAATGTATGGTATTATTTTTGAATTGTATGCTAATTATTATCAATCAAAATTTTGTAATATTTTTTTATGTTTACAAAAATAAAATCTGGTAAACGTGTCCTGGAAAATTTGTTTAACCAAGCAAATTTTATTGGCGGATTGCCCTTCAAATACAAGTATTATGTTAATAATTTTAGTAAATAATAAATCATTAACTGCAGTTTGAGAATGAGTTGTTTCACAAGTAAGTAAAAATTATTCACAAATTAATAATAAGTCCTTTACACACACAAAATATTTACCTTATATCGATTGTATTATAAAATTTAAACAGTTTTAATAGGTACTGTTAATTTGCAATAATTAGCTGTTTAGTAGCACTAGGCTGCTCCATTAGACCCATAATGCCATTTAAACATGAAACGTACAGTAGGAATGACCACCAAATTATTTAAAACTAATAAAATAGGTACTACTAATAATAATGTCTTCTTGTATACCGTTACGAAGCAAAATTAAGGATTGTAGAAAGTATTTGGAATAAAATAATTATATCTTTAAAGTAAATTAAACCCGAGATTTTCAAATCAGCTGGTAGCAATTTCTGATGCAGATTTTATATCAAAACATATTATAAAATAAAGGAGAGTAAACAATGTCAAAGTTATTGTGGAGTAAACATTGTTGAGAGAGAATGACAATTCTTATGAACATGAAGAAATCTTTTCTGAGAATATTACATTGAACTAGGCCTATTTATATCATAATTTAGTAACAATAAGTATGAGATGGTAATGTCCTTTAGTTATAAAGTTATTTAATTACTAGGCCTAGGCCTATAGAACATTTATTTCGCTTATTTGATTAACCAGTAGTAATATTTCAAGGAACTATTCAAACAAAAGTAGATCTAGTGCAAGTCATAGCTTTTGCTATATTTAACTTAGTTTTATATTTACAGCTTACAATCCTTTTTTCTTTTATTTTCTTATAGGTTCGGTTAGGTTATGAGGCCGCGCACGTTTTTAACTCAATGAGTACACACGTGAGCTACAGCTTGCGTAGATTTTTCAATTGAAGTAAATGTCCCAATGTGTTGTGTTGTGTATTATGTGTTATTTGTGAATGTGTTGAGTATATGTTCTCATTTAATCAATTGACGAGCATCAATGAATACAAGAAATAAATTACAAATACTGTGTAGGTTTGATAACGCATGATAAAGAGGCGAAACGGCTTAACTTATAAGAAAATGAAAGAAAAAAAGACTGTGAGCTGTAGTAAGAATAAAAATAAGTTAAATATATAGTAAAAAATAACTACTTCAATAAGGCAATCAATAACCATATAACCTTTGTACCATTCCGTATCATACAATTATTCTTATTCTGAGTTTAGCAACTAAAAAACTTACAATGAACAACAAGAAAACACAAAAACTGAAGCACAATGAGATCAGCACTACGACCTGCACAATTTTACTTCTGAAAAGCAAGCAGGTAGTTGCCAGCACTTTGTAATAACTTTAATTAATTTTCTGCAAAGTGTAATTAAGTTTTAAGTATACCTACTACATTTTTATCAATACAAACTAAATCAAAATTTACTTGTGGAGTAGTACTACAATCAAAATAACTTGTTCTTCATTTACTATAAATTAACTTAAGTTATCCATATCAAAAGTTGAATATGCCTAACAGACATCAGTTTATGAGATTAATAGATATATTTAACTATCAACTTACATTTTTCGGCGTTCTTTCCTCTACTAAGCCCCTAACCAGCCGCTGTTTTGTAGAGCCTGAAATATCTTCAACTGTGGCCTCTTCTATATGACAATATCTATAAACATATATAAACATTGATTATAATACAATTGAATAGATACATGTTAATTATAATTTAACATGATAGGTTAATAAGTGTTGTAAAATAAATACAGTGGAGCGTCGATAATCTGAACGTCAATAATCCGAACGCGTTCCGAGACAGCCCATGCAAAAATTTCACAAAAATCTTTATCGCAGTTTGACATTAATATCTATTTTAAACACTTTTTAATACCTGCTCTCACACGCCCTCACAGCAGACTGGCTGTCAGTATTTTTACTGTCACGCGAATAAGCTGCTTTAGCGCTAGCAATAAACATACAGAAACTTTATTCATTTCTCTTTGTGTAATCATTATAACAGTGTTACGTACATACAGTAGTGTACTGTAGGCCTACAGTATTTCTTTATTTTTAGTTTGTGTTAACTAAAATGTACAAATGATCTTTTAATTATGTACTGTACTATAATTGAGAGTTACTGTACAAGTGTAATCATGTTGGCCCTACTGTGTTTTTTGCTGGTTTTTCTAAATCATATTATGTAAGTAGCCTTACATACTGTATTGTAATTACATTACTGCTTGTATTGTTTAACCACTTTAATCGATTAAAGGGCATGTATTTTAGCCTAAATGGCATTTTTTTTCTTTTCAAAAATCCGAACAAATTGATAATCCGAACCCCCTCGGTCCCAATTAGTTCGGATTTTTGACGCTCTACTGTAGATCTTTAAAAATTCAACTATTATTACAATTATGTTATATTTATTTATTTCATTCCAACGGCAAAACCATTGCATATTGGCTACAAGTAACACGATTAAAATGATAAGTTTTAGTGATAGTCTAAATATTTCATTTTTAATAAAATTTTATTATATTTTATACATTTATATAGCCTATCATTTTCTTAAGTTACGTCGTATAATAGGCCCTAAGATTAATCAAGTGTTTATGAAATAAGACATAAATGGCATAACAAACAATGACTAAACTGACATCACTAAATGTTGACATTAATATTATAATAGATTAAATATGATTTAGATATGTATATATATAGACTATTTATAACTTTACGAACTGGAAAAATTCAGAAACGTTGGTAAGTTTATGTTCCGGCTGTTATAGTTGTTATATTGTTGAAGTTATAAATGGTTACCGGTACTCTGTAAACTGATTGTAAAATAAAACAAAAATAATCACAATAATTTGAAAAAGAACTTACCCCTCGGAAGGCTAATAGGCACTACATGATCGAGTTCCTACTATGTAGCCTACATATAGTGTTTAATACCCCATGTATTTTGTATGTGTATGTATGACAACATTTAATGAGTCAGTATATTCATGGCTTGTTCCACCTAGACAATTTAATAAAGCCTACAGAGTGAAATTTCAACACTCATGGGTAGCCATATATGCATAAAAAGTAGGTCTAGTTTCATTTTGGCAATTACTACTTGTTCTTATCAAATACAATAGAATTACTGTCATGTCATGGGGTAATTTTATAAAAACTGGATGCCTATCAAAAGTTAATAATATTATTACATTTTAAAATATTAATAGGCCCTGTATATTGTATGACTTAAAAACATACTGTGATGGGTTAGATATCTAGATATGTATTTACTCCTATTTAATAAATAGATGTAAAAATAAACCTTCCAATTAGTCAATATTGATATCGTACAATATCATTTCATATCAGTCAAAAAAACACTAAATGTTTAGTTTGCCAAACATTACAGTTTACCAACTCCTGTGTAAATTGCACATTTAGAAATAAGAAACATAATTTAGTACATCCAAAACTAATCTGACCTAACTACACTAAGTTAACTAGTCACATTAGAATAGGCTATGTTTGAAAGTCAAATGAGATATACATTTAGGTTATAGGTTACCAAAACAATTTTAATCAAAATTTAACCATTATTGTTCAAGACTGATTCAAGAGTAAGACCTTATCATGAATGTAAATTTTAAGTTACAATACTAAGGCAGTTAAATATATTACTTTTGGTAGCCTGTAAAAGTTACTTTTGGGGTAAGTTAAAGACAGGAACAGCCACTTCTTTTATATACTAGGCCTATATTCTGAAAATATAAATTCACAACACATATTCATAAATAATGACAAAAAGTATCTTCCCATAATCATAATAAAAGTAAGTAAATTAGCACAAAATTAATTGTAGGACTAGGACCTATGGTTTGACTTTAGAACATTCCTACTGTAACTAGTTGGTTTAGGCCTAGGTTAACTTTATTTTATGTATTTTTATATTTGATGAATGCGAGTAGGCTAAAATTGAACTGTTCAATTATAATGCAATGCTCTTTGTTGATCATTATGTTTTTAACCACTTGCATGTTTTACTATGTAAAACATATACATTTCTTTGTTTATAGGGAACATCTATTAATATAGGCTAATACATATCAAAAGATAACCTGATCTAACTTGTCAAAGTAAGTCGAACACTAGTTTTACCCAGTGAATTATATATTTTCAGAATCTTTTTGGCGTAAGTTTACTATTCGACCCTAGACTAATATTTTTGTAGACAACGACATTGTTTTACATCCTACTGTTAAATGTTGAATACAGGTAATCATAGGCTACTGTGACTAAATATTATAAGTTAGACATTAAAAAAAAAATTATTATTCTTGCATTTCTGTTGCCATAGGTTAGCCTAGGGTCGAATAGTAAACTTGCGCCATATTTTTTTACGGGTGTTTTCGTCGTTACCCTAAAAGTAATGTTTATGTTATATTTTAATTATGATCTAGTATTTATTTTACAGTAAAATTTACTTACCAAATGAGTAAAGACCTGATCAAGACTTGACTGTGTTTGGAGGAATCTAATGGAGCAGGACTGAAAAGCTGTCAAAGCAAGAAAAAACAAAAAAAGTTAAATAAATCATATAGGGCCCTAGTTACATTAATGCCTAGTAAAAATACTGTACCTACATCAGTAATTTTGATAACACAATAATTATAATTTAATAAGCTAACCTACAAGACTATGCAAATATAATACAAGGGCCTGTGTATACATACATTAGTGTACCCTACACAAAAAGGTTACTATTAAAATTAAAAAAAGCATATTAAAAATGTAGGGTATACATTTTACTGCCATGAACCAGAAAATTACTAATTTTATAACTCATGCACTTTAAACTTGAAGTTGAATGAACAATGTTTCCGTAATTAATGGAATACAACAAAAATGAAAACTCCAGTAATGAAATTATAGAATACCACTACACTTTGCGTAGTGGCAATATCATGAACGCTGTGTTGCAACCTAAAAAAGCCGTAACTAAACTCACAGCCTCTAGTCACAGTATGTTTCCAGTCTGTAAACATATTATATTAGCTTAAGGTAAGTAAGTTGGTAGCACTTTTTATTTTTCTAAACAAATTTTCAACTGATTCTAGGCCTGATTTAACAAGTTGCCTCTGAGTGGCATTCTAAAAATTTGCATTTAGCCTAAATATTATTACTAACCTTTCACAATAAATAGGCTAATAACTACCACACTAGGTTTCATGGATTTGCTTGTATATTTATGACATTCGAAACTATGACAAATGAATGAACAAACAATTATTACAAAGTAGGCCTAGGCTATGCCTAGAGGTTTACCTACACAGTACTTTGAAAATATAACCATCATTTAAGTTCAGTTATTATACATATGACAGTAGCATAAATATAATTTAAAACAAGTTGTACTGATTAACTGATATATATGCCTATATAGCCTACTTTATACACATGCAAGACCTCTAGGCCTAGAAATTTACTTTAGGTTAGGTTATGTTTATGTTATACCTAATATTGAAAAATCAAAATAAAATGCTGTTGTTAATTACTTTCAGATAGGCATATTACAGCCAATTTTCGAGTTTACCAATAGCAATCTGAGTTTTCAAATGCAATTTTATGTTTACTGTTAGAAAACTCTTATGCATTCTACTAGTAAGTTACGGTTTAGAGGTTATGAAACTTATAAAGTGAATTACATAGGCTAATTACAGCCTAAACATAGGCGTAGGCTAGTTTAAAATTATGAATTCGTAAAAACAACATTAATTTTAACATCTTTCATTCAATTTATGGACATTTATTAAGTCAGAAATAGGCCTAGTTTAAAATAAATCCGAAATTGCAATACTGGCCTAGGCTAGTGAATTATAAATGAGAATTTCTAAAGACAAATACTACTGAAATACTATATATTATTTTAAATTATATTTACTAAATAATTGTAAAAGTACTTACCACATAAGTGAAGAGCTGATCATACAAAAGTGATTAAATAAGAATGTCGAAAATAATCTGGCCGACAGTTAGTGTAGAGTAGAATATTATGAGACAATGTACAATGGAAAGGCAAAGGATGACTCACTGCTCACTGCGTTCGAACCGTCACGTGTAGAATGGGGATGGGGAAGAATGGTTGAAATTTAACCCAAGTAACGAAGTAACGGTTATATTTTATTGGTACCCCACACCCAAATAATATAATGTTAAAACAGCGAAGTATGTTCGTACTCTTCTAAATCAACCATCTTAGCGCTAAATATGGTTTGATTTTACAGCCTTTGTTAGTTGTAAAGAATATGTTTGGGTGTTTTTTGTTTATATTTTACTTTCTCACTATACTATAGTATAGAGAAAGTAGGCCTATAGTGATCGCAAAAAAAATCGA
>JAGFPH010001370.1:0-12463 GCA_018207615.1 Philaenus spumarius
CCGGTTTCGCTTCTTAAGTTGATCGCTGAAAAAATACACATGCAAGTGGCTCTCTGTTGGAAAATATCATATCTCAAGTTGGTCTGTATACATTTGTAAAATATACGCATCGTAGTGGCTCCCTCGTGTAAATTTCATTAACTCTTGTTGATCTATATACGTTTGTAAAATATACGCATCGTAGTTGCTCCCTGGTGTAAATTTCAATAACTCTTGTTGATCTATATACGTTTGTAAAATATGCGCATCGTTGTGGCTCTCTGGTGTAAATTTCATTAATTCTCGTTGATCTATACGTTTGTAAAATATACACTTAGTAGGCCTATTGGGTCTTTCCTCGTAAAGAATAATTTCTATGGAACTGTCTGTATTGTTATGATTTTTAATCTAAGATGCTTTGCTTTGAAAGAACTTAATGTTTCTATTAATTTCTAATTTATAAGGATATTTATACTTATCTAATTGAAAAATTAAGTAAAAATTCTAATTGAAGTAAAAATGAAATGTTTAATTTATATTAGCGTTTAAAACAATTACGTAATTCCCTCAACTTTAAGAACTTTTCTACGGAATATTTGCCAGAAGTTTGATTTTAAAACCAATTGCTTCATTTGCGAAAAAAGCGCAGTAATTAATTTAAAGTGAGCTGTGCATCGTAGGAAGGAAATTCGACTTGTAGCAACAATAGAAATAAAATAAAATATTTGATGAGTGAAATGATGAATGGGAGGAAAGAGTAAGAAGTGTTATGTTAAGAGTTACCTGAGGCACGTTACCATAAACAATGTCATGATACTTTTCCCAAATCAACATCAGGCGAACACGCTGTAGATAGACCGACGATGGATGAAGACAACTTTTTATTACTTTGTAAAACTATTGTATAAAACTATTGAACAAGGAAATGAAGCCAGTACACTGTTACAGAATTACAAGAAATCATGACTGACTTTTCACAGAAAGAAAACTTATATTCTGATAAACATTTAAAATATCAGCTGAAAGAGCACTTTAAAGACCGCATTATAGTAGCGTATCCATTGTTTCTGGCCGAAAAAACATTGTGTGTTTATCAGACTCTGCACACAAAATCATGGACAATTGGTACAAAAAAAGAAAGAGCGATCCGGAAACAGAAAAGCTGAGAATAGTTTTAGCTGCGGCTGATATCATCAAAAAGAATATTCAAAAGATGGCTTGCATGTATCATACATACCCAGATACAAAAGACATTAGGTCCGGAGGCGAAAATTTAATCCCAAAAACATTAGATGCTTTTATATGGAAAATGATTGCAAAGAAAACCTAGATCCTTTATGTCACCCCTACAAGTTAGATTAGCACTTGTTTGGGTCCATACATTTAATCAACATGCTTTCTTGAATGGGTTTGTATGCGTCATATAACGAAGCAATGACATACAATAATACATTGATAACTGCGGGATCATCACAATAAAATTAAGGTGCCTTTATCCAACACGTTTTTGACAACGATGATGTCAACATTCGAACATTAGCCTAAATATTTTAACGCTATAGGTGAAATACAATGTGTTACGCCCGACAAAAAAAGTTCAAACTATAGAAAAAGTTAAAAGACAATGTAGTGAGCTTTTAACCCCGAAAGTATAAGGATACGAGGGTATGCAAGGAAAACTGGATGTAAGGGATTGAGTAGTATTAATGTGAAAAATTACAATGACATGAAAGCTTGCTTGAATATTACTGATTCCACAATAACTACCTTATTCCCTTTAAATTTTACTTTCTGGTACTAATGTAAACCAGGTTAGAATAGTTTTATGAACGTAATTAAAAAACTAAAAACAAAGACAAATGTGATCGGACATTGTAATGGCTGTTCCCTTTATTAATTTGGACACTTCTAACAATTCAACAATGTTCACTGCTTTATGTTTTGCAGCTGAAGAGAGCCGAAAATGAAATCCGTCATGCATAGTTACTTTTGCCCAACCTCTATTTTTGAAAGAGTCCGAGATTGTAGCTTCTGCAGAAATATGTGCGAACATTTACAGAATGTACAATTTACAGAATTGTACATAATGCACAAATATGTGCGAGCACTGAAGTGGATATTCTTACAACAATACCTTGACCATGGATGAAGATCAAGCCACAATTGATGATAGCTAAAATGTTTATAGTTTAAATATTTTTATCAATAATTTTATAAGATATTTTTTTATTAAACAACAATTTAATCAATCAATATTGTAAATAAAAATAGTAATTATATTATTGAAAAAAATAATAATAATACAAAAAAGGGTGGTTTGTGATGCTGTGGACAGGCAATGATTGGATAATGGAAAAATACCTCAATATTAAGGTCAGGAGTCAAAACTCCCCCGAACCAAAACTTGCAAATACTTAAAATAACAAAGAAAATCTGCTTATTTTTTTTTTAATAGTTCGTAAAATGTTAGTGTGCTAATAGACCTACAGTACCATTTTAAGTCATAATTTTTATGCTATCAGTTCTGGTATAAAAAACAAACTTACTCTGCTTCATTACTAACAGACAGGGAGTGATGCCGCAACAACCAACCAAGCATTATGGCTATCTTAGTGTCGGGCAGGCACTAATACTTTGTAGTCTGTAAGTGTTCCCGACCCTCAAAATGTAAAGTTAGGTACATATTTTAAAAGGACAAGAGCTGCGCTACAACTTTTATTTGTCATATTTTTTGATATTATAACAAATAAAAGTGCTGTTTTATAAAAACTACTTAAAATATGATTTTTTACCCGAACATTTTGCATATTTTAGCAAATTCTGGTAAAAGTATCACTTTTACGCAAAAAATTTAAAGGAATTTTTTTTTAGAATAGACATAGAGAAATACAATCATACAAACAGCATCAATGTAAAATGAAAAATGGCGGAGTTATGAGCAATAACAAAAATACCCTCGAAATGGATGTTCAAGGGGTGCTAGAGGGGGGAGCACAAGGGGGACAGGCGGGGACTTTTGAGGAAATACTTCCCTAATTAGGTCCTAACAACTGACAAAAAATCAGCTTGTCTCTAATTTCTTCCGACACAAAACCTTCATTGCCTGGGCTGGTTGTTGCTTTATGGTAAATTCAAATTTACATAAATATTTAATTTGCGTCTCATAGAACTTAAAGAACTAAAGGGGGAAAGACAGAAATTCGGATACCTTACGTACTTTTAATTCAAAGTTCCCTATGTTTTCCCACATTATTTTTATTTCAACATATAAAAAGACTATTTAACAATAAATGTGCTTGTGCTTAAATTGATATTTAAAAATGACTTTGCATGGAAAAAAGCAAGAAGGGATGTATCTTAAAAAATAACGTAGATTGATGGGCTACATTTATTGTTAATATGTTTACAATATATATTGTGTTTTTAGATTTGGAATAAGAGATTAGTGAATAATATAGGGTGAGTTTAAATTATCAAAATACTTTCTGCTTGTTATATGAATCCCGATCTGGCGATAGATTTTTTTTAAGCTGCCTATTGCAGAGAAAGAAGTGACATTTCAACAGTTTTATAGTCCTTTAAAGCATTATAATCATCTATCTTGTTTTTAGTAATATACCAGGTGTCTTAAAAGTCCTACCCCCTCTTTTATCTTTTGTGTTTGTTAAAACAAATAAATATCCTATGGAGAACGATACTAACTTAGCCCAAAGTGTCTTTTGAAGCAATCGGAAATTTTGAATGTCCAATAAAAATGGGGGATTTTGGGGGCAACTAAAAATTTTTAAATTGAAAGTATAGTCATGTGATACCTCATTTTAAGTGTCTATTTAAGACTAGGACAATTACATAAAGAAAATAAAAAACGGACGACCCAAAACAAAATGGCGGTTTTAAACGTATATTTTTGGCGACCGTTCACGAATACGAGTTGCAAGATCGAACGTATTCGAGAACGGGCGCCGAAAATATATGCTAGACCGTATTTGTATATAAATTTTAAATGTGTTGTGATTAATGTTGTTTGAGTGTTTGTGAAGTGTATTTGTGAAACATTTGATAATTACTAAAATGAAGAGTCGAAACGCGTAATGTGAGTAAGAAAAGAGATATACTAACTACATCAAACCAAGGATAGTTGACGGAATTCACCATAAGGTAATTAGAAGTATTGTCATTAACTATCCAGTAAGGCTCCTAACATTATAGAATGAAAAACCATTATTTGATGGCATTGAAAAATATGAATACTAATAAAAATATTGCAAAACATAAGTCGGTATGAATAAAATATTGTTCTGTACATTATTAAACATAGTTTAATGAAAATAAACAAAAGTTCAAAAAAGATAATAAAAATAATAATACTTTAAGAATAATAACAAATTAAGACATCATTCAAATGCCATAAATAGTAAATAATAATGACTGGTTTTGAAGGGAGGTGTGATATAATAGAAAAATTGACTGGGTAGCATTTCTACGGGTAATGGTTCGGACTAAAGTACAGTATATTCAAATCCGGCTATTAACAATGGTGTTTCCGGTAAGATATCACCTTCCCTAATCCTATGAAATCATTGTAAGAAAATTAATCAAAATTAAATGAAATTAAACAAATATCAGACAACAGAGCGTCACTAGTAAAGTTCTACGAATTCGTTTGGTTGTTTATTACCCACAATATAAAAGGTCACCCCAAGGCTGTTACCTTTTTCAGGTCAGTAAACTATGGTTTAGAGGCTTGCAGTATGTGTTTCCTTTTTTCAGAAGAACCTTCGTACAAGACTAGTACCTGACGCTCTGCGCCTCTGAGAACAAATAATACTGACCCTAACCATCCGCACATGTTTTGACTAGATTGTAAACCGATGTTTTATTAGTTGTCTTGCTCTAGAAAAGGTGGCATTTCGCTGTTGTTACAAGTGGAGGGAAAAATAATCTTCTTTTCCTTATTCTGTGTTGCGATGCTTAATTTCTACATTTTTTAAAGAAGATAATCTACCAATTGATTTATATTTTTGTACTATGAAAATTGTATTATTCAAACATTACTTTTTATCAATAAGTATATAGAAAGTAGTTTATTCATCCAATATAAATAAATTAGTTTTTAAAATTGCAGAACTAAATGATTATTATAAGACACGGTGTCGTTCCCTTTTAAAAGATAAGAAATTGAAGTTTTTTCTAGAATTCTGAATTCTTTCTAGAGTTTTGTGAAAACGAACTTACCGGTACTATTACATTTGTAAGAATGTAGTTCATTGAACTGCAATAATTATGTATAGTTTGCACAGTTGCCTTCTAGTTTGACAAGTAAAGTTACAGAGATGTTATTCTTAATTTTATCAATATTAATACATTTTAATGTGTAATAATATTTACATCAGCCTGTTTTATAGGCCTACATTTTATTTCAGAAAAGTTGTATTTTTAATAGGAAATGGCATTTTTTAGACACATGATACACAATTGTAAGAATTTTATGTGAGGGTATGATTCCTAACTACAACATTTAACAAGAAAACTCAGCTTTGTAAAACAATCAAAAGATGAATGGATACAGAACTCAAACATCTGTGTTTAGAAAAAAATGCCTTTATTTATCTTTTGGCAAACTATTTTTCAAGTTTAATTAAATTAGATGAAATCGAGGTCAACATCTCATTAGCTGTTCTTGTAAACATTCAAAAACACACAACAACACTCTTTTGTTTACTAGAAGTGTAAAATATTGGATTTACAACTCCAATCTTCATTGCAGCTATAATCTTTAACAATTTATTAAAACCTACGTAGTCATAAACGTGGTTTTGATAGTAAGCATAACTTTGCTAAATAGTGTACATGAATAGGTAGTTTTATAATTATTGGAGATTAGTATATTTCTCTTAATGGTTAAGACCACTTGCAGATGGTCATGTTACTAATCAAAAATGACAGGTAACCTTTTATGAGCCCAAAGTCCACTAACATTTTCTGACTGATGGAAGTGATATTTTTACTTTTTTGAAATTATCTGATATAGTTATATTACACAGGGTGATTATACAATATGACCATTATTGGGATCTCGAACTATCAGTTTCTCTAAAAACTTTAAATTGGAAACCTTCCCTGGATCTATACGGTGTTACCGTATTTTTAAAAAATTTTTAATACAAAAAAAGTATATTATTTTTGTTTTGTTTTTTTGTTTGTTGTATAAAATATTATTTTATGACCCTTTTGTTCGTTGGTATTTTTATCTAAACAGGTTTGTTTACAGACAACAGAGTGCTTCATGTAGTTCATGCTCTTACAAAGTTTTAAAGGTTTTATAATGTCGACATTAAAATAAAATTCTTGATGATTTTTATTTACATTTATAATCCTTAAATGAAATTAAGAAATTACAATAGCAAACAATAACTACTTTTAACCTATCAATGATAACCAAGCGTTATAAGGATACAAAGCCCAAGATATTAAATGTTAACTCTCTATATATATAACCTATATATTATAGGTACATCTTTAACTCTCCTTTTTCCTTTCTTATATAATCGTATCATACAGTGTTTTGGAACTCTGTATTCCCGCTTTATTAGGGGAGTCCGATGAACATAATATACCTTGTAAACATATGTCTGAAAGATTCATTGTCTGTCTTTTTTTCCAGAACTATTTATAAATCGGATCTCATTTGAGATATTCGTTCCAAACTTGGTAAAAAGATTGATGTACGTGGGCATTTTGTAATTGCCTACCAAGTAGAACAGAAAATCACAATGTTTAATTTGATAAACAAGAATAAAACATTTAATTGCAAATCGGCCTTTGATAATGTTTTGAAATCTATACAGAGTAGATGATTTCACCGTTGGCATCTTTTAAACTATAAATCTGACAGCAAACATTTAAATTGGGAACCTTCCCTTGATTTCAGCCTCCTTTTTAATTTCAGATAAAAGTAAACAGCAGAATAAAATTACAAACTTTGTAATTTTTACGTAAATAGAATCCTTTATAAACTAAATCAAAGCCAACATTTTAAATGTATATATAAGTTTGTTTGCCAATTAATTGGCCAATGAGTTTACTACTTTAACTACAAATTTTTTCTAAGATTTTGTGTGAACAACCATTATTAGCCAGTAGCGTATGGAAAAGAGAAAAACTTTTTAAGCTGCCATTTTGAAACGGTATAGCGCATAGTATAAATATTTAGTAGGAGATTTATACTATCATATTAAATTCAACGGCTTTCTTACAGTGAATACAAAATATTTTAGGCCTATACAAAAAAAAAACTATTTTAGGGCATTTGAGTAATGTGTGTCTTGCATCTTGAAATTAACTAGTTTTTAAAAGGAAAGGTGGTTGTGTGATCCCTTTTATTCCACTGCAAATTAACGTGAAATTCAATTGTGAAGGGATTTTGTTTACCTTCTTCCGTTTTTGGAATTTGTATTTAATTCCAAAATTACTATAAAAATTAGTTCAAGACTAGGCTATAAGTAAGTCATGCATTAAAAATGATGACATTTTTATATGCATAAATCTCAACGACATTATGGTAATAAAAGTCTTCAAAAATATAGTGATTGCCAATTGGTTTTACCATGACATTACACTCGCCTCAGACCCTAAATACAATATTTCGAAAGTGAACAAAAGGGTAAATTATTATAAAAGTAGGAAAGTGGTCTAGCGTGTGGTCTTTGTAGTGCAAAATATGCCTCAATGACAACCCCGAGACCAAAAATGCGATGGGAAACAATAAAAACGTTTGATAATTTAGGCTACTTACTCATAAAATTAAGCGTAAAAACTTAGAGGTTAAAATTAGTGACATAGACGTCTGAGTTGAATTTTCATATTAGGCCTACAGAGGAAATGATTTAAAACTGTCTGTATAGCTTGACTCAAAGGTGGTGTAGAAACAAATTCATGGTACACTGGTTCAAATGTTTAGGTTAGGTTTTTATTCAGAATCATGCTGGTTCTGATTAACGTTATCAACTCCTATAAAAGCGAGTGCACGTACGTACGTAAGTAACTTATAATATAGCAGCTGATTCCACCCATCATCTGTAATACTTAAACAAACCCAGCCTAGATTATACTTTAAGGTATAACTTCAATCATTATAATTTCTTGAATAATATAACAGCTGATTTCACCCATCATGTGCTAAAACAAAAGCTAGCATAGATTATACCTTCGGGGTTATGTTTACAACTTTAATCAATAAAAGTCTTGTGAAGTTGATTTTTTTAAATATGAGGTAAAGAACTAATATCTGCTTTAATACGTTATAGGATTTGATTTGAGGTTATACAATGAATATGAATACAACCTTTTATTATCAATATATTCATTTATCTTATCTTCTAAAGCGAGAGATAATTAATTGTCTGTATGCTAAATGGATCTGGAATCTCCGTCTAAGGATTTTTGATTTTTTGATTTTATATGGGGCTTTTGGCCACGAGAAATCGATTGGAAATGGTCACCAGTCTGAGAAAATTCGTTTTCTACGTCTTTTTATTAAATTAAAAAGTGAAATTTGTCCATTTTAAACAATACAAAGCACAGCTGATGCAAATGTTTTCAATGTCATTACAATAATCATCTGTTTTCTTTTAAACGAAGCACAGCTGATGCAAATGTTTTCAATGCCATTACAATAATCATCTGTTTTCTTTTAAACTGTATTTTATTAGAGATAAGCCTAATGCTGTATCTATTTATAGTTACCATGGCAACGAATACTTCTGCTAAATAAACATACCTTTTATTTAGTTGTTTAATGTTATATACCTAACCTAAACGATGTTCACGGAAATTTGCAATAATAGTTATTGACGTGAGTGAACTAAGCCCTGCTTATAATCGAGCTTTAGCTCGGTCTCCTGGTACTACAAATTTAAAGAAGAGATACCTATTCGTTTTTTTGGAAACATTCTTACATCTTCGTATAACATATAAACATATTCGATTATTAATTTCTTCTTTATAATAATAATAACTTCTAAATCATTTGATCTATCGATATGAAGTTGGAAATCAATTAAAACTTAATATTTTTATCTTTATTTAGATATATAATATAATTTATATAAGTAAAAAAATGTAGCAAATAGGTCTACAGTTTTATAATACTTACAATTAATTGCACACAATTACAGAGTTAAAATCCCCGTCAGCATAGGTAGGACTAGATTAAAACATGTTGTTTTTAAATAGTGTTTTTTTAAATGATGTATTTCTGATGTGTATCTAATTAATCTGCCTGTGATTTTTCACGGGGGTTTACTAGTATTATTATAAACCGGGTAAAGTGTTTTAGATATTTACTAGGTCACATATACCATACACCCTTGGAGTTGTCGTACGAAGCCCTCTATCTATAGCCATACTCGTTAATCATAAGTTTTGATATTTTTATATATTTATTTAGTTTCAACCGCTGATTATCTTCACTAGCTTCAACAATTAATTGCAGTTTTAAGTTAGGAATAGTCTTGATCTATGTGTACGGTTTTGAAGCTACTTAAACTAGAGTTATGCAAACAAATTAACCAAACCAAAGTTATTGTAAATTAATAATGTTTAACTTAATTTGACCAGGAACCAGGGAAATAAGTGAAACGTTTGTTTTATTGGTATTTGGGGTTAAAATAATTTTCTGTTCTTTATACATCATATTTAAATATAAGTTTTTGAAATTTATAATTTCATAAAATAATAAATGCACAAAAGTAGTAAACAATTTTAAAAGAGTTTACACAATACATTTAGGGTTTCTTACATTTCGAGTTTATTCTTTCAAACAAATGCCTAAAACATCGCAAAGTCAATATTTGCATCTTCCCTTTTTCTTGATAAGCATTTTAATGCTTTATGTTACCTATATGGATTAGGAAAGCTCATGCATTTTAAACGGGTGGTTGGATTCCAATTACGGGTTTTACAAACATAATATAAAAACGGGTTTAAAAATATAAAATATGTGATACCCGAAGGAGTGGAAACGAAAATGAGTGTATTAGACATACGTATAATATGAAATAACCGTAATTACACTTAATTTCTAGCGAAAGATAATAGCTAATTTGTTTAACACTACAAAAATTACTGAAAAACTAAAGCAAAACCAGTCATTGAATGGATATTTGACATGATGATTTGTAAGTAGCAAATCCATCGAAGTTAACTGTACCACACATTGGTTTATAAAAAAATATTGATTAAGAGGATATGTTTGATAACGTTTTATCTTCAACAAACGAAATTCAATCATATTTAGACAGTAGAATGCAAAGGGTAGGTGTAAACAGCAGCGTTAGAAAACTGTATATCACTAAAAATGTAGGCCATTAAAAACTGTCTTTATTAAAAATTAAATCTTAAATGACAAAGCATTAGAAAATCCTCTGTTTTAACTCAATATATGTATGGTGGCGGGATATTTCCGATGGTTTCCAGGTAGAAAGAAATGACCCGGGTTATATCCGACGATTGTATGCCTTTCTTTTCTAATATTTGGCAAAAAATACTCCAGTTTGTTATGCATTTGGCAACTTTGCAAATCCCGCTGCTAATAATAATGGAAATTCCCTTAGTAAAAGCATAAAGTTATGAAGTACGATTAGATATAAGAATGCGTGCAGCACTTGCCCACATACTTGGACGATATTGAAGAGGCATGGCTTTTGATAGCCTTTGTGATGTTCCACAAAATGAAAAACTTGATAAGTTTTTTGATTGCTTTATTGAAAAATGGATTGAAAACATTTGTACATTTCCTGATGAAACTATTTTCAGCAGCGCACAGAATCACTAACGCGGTGGAAGGATGGCACAGCAAATTAAACACATAAAGTGAAGACTGCTAACATTTTTGAAGTTGTAAAAATCCTTAAACACGACGATACATAGAATAATAATACACAGAAAAGTTTTCAGTTAGGTAGGTTAAGAGTAAAATGAAAAGAAAATACATAAAAGATGGATGAAAATATAAATAGGATTTTGAAAATTTATTGTAAGGATAAGGACTTAAAAACTCCTTTGTGTGGACTGGCTTAAATTTAAAATAAAAATAATACATAAATATTATTAATAGATACTAATTCTTAGCTTAAAACGTACAAATGTTACTTACAACTGTGTATTACTTATAGAAGAAAAGATGTACATAATTCATACCTAATAAGAGAAAACAAATTGTGGTAAGACTTAAACCTTCTACATCTATTACGTTGCCAGTAAAAAAAACTTAATTTATACCTACACAATATCAGTCTGAATTTTGTAAATAGTTCCATAAAATAAAAACACAGGCAAAATATAGCTTTTACCGTTCTAGATAAAGCAATTTACTGAACGTGGCACACTTATAATATTGCATACGAGAAAAGTACTTTTTGAAGCAACTATACATTTTTTCTCATCTCAGTAGGAAGAAGAAAATCTTAAATAAAAGCAAAGATTAAACTGTACATCAAATTAAAGGTCTCTGTTAGTAGAAAACAATACCAAAAAGCCACCTCAAACAGGCAACTCAATCAGAAATATTTGCATTAACTTACATTTAGATAAATTTTATGAAGTCCTGGGACCGTTAAATAATTTTTTAACATAAAAATTGAGGACAACGTGATAAAATAGTTTTGGTGTCCAGGAACAATGTGTCGCCAATATAATCTTTGTATCTTCTTGTGTAATTGTTAGAAAAATGTTAGGCCGTCACAAGACTTTAACTCAGCAAGTATAGTAAAGTCACGTTAAATTATTATACAAATTATATCTGCTAGGTTAAATGAAATAAGTTTTAGTACAATTTTCTGCCAATCCTAAAGTAACACTTTCACTTAAATTTGTCGACGTGGTTCGGAGTTCCTCCATTATCGAGACCTATTTCAGTAGCCTACTCTATATCGGAGTACTGAAATAGGTCTCGATAATGGAGGAACTCCGAAACGCATCGACAAATTTAAGTGAAAGTGTTACGTTAGGATTGGCAGAAAATTATACTAAAACTTAAAGTCACGAGACTTCAGCGAAAATTCCCGTCTTGCTTTGATCAAGTTGCAAGTGGCTATAATTTGCTCGTAGTTATGCTACTTGGTAGCTTTAAGTGTGAGCATTTTAATTTTTTTCTCCTGTCCGGATTGCTCAGGGAACGTGCTATTACGTGTTGCGTCTAGACTGCCTAGTCGCTTCCAGTGTGATAACAAAAACCTAAATACAAATTATAAAATACATAAATTTAGACCGGGATCTGAAGGGGGGTTGAGTATGCATGGAAAGCCTGACGCAATTTTATTTCTGATTATTGTTATAGGCACTATAGTGATCATGAAAAGCCATGTAGTCGCCCCCAGCGTGGTCGACATCGCCAGGTGGAGGGGGAATATAGTGGGGGTGCCGTTTGTTAAAACGCTTATAACTTGAGAACCGTTCAAGATAAAACATTGAAAAAAGCGGCAAT
>JAGFPH010001370.1:49984-70335 GCA_018207615.1 Philaenus spumarius
TCGCAGGGCACTTACAGCTTGCGACAAATATTACATCTCAATGTTTAGACCAATCGACATCATCATGAGTTATGTTAACCCGAGTAGTTATGTAATAACACTCAACAACCAAGGCCGTTTTCACTAACCTGCATTTTTGTTGTACTGAAAATAAAATTCGAGTCTACAAATATAATATTGGTCTCATAAATTGTGAATCGGCCAAGTGAGTAGGGTTTATGAGTCATAATATGCTGTCATAGAAGCCATTGACACATTCTTTGTTTGTTCGGTAAAGTTGCCAATATACTTATAGAATGGTTTGAACAACAGTGTTGGCCGGCGGTACATTATACGACTGTTGCCTTCTTGATGTGGCCTTCTTTAACCTAAACATTTCTCAAATACAGGTATGTAGGCTACTGCTGCAAATAACGCGCTTGATAATTTGTGTTTACGGCCTTTGTGATATATTTCGTAAGCGTTTTCAAGAAATGGTAAATTCCAGCGGGTGCCGTCTGTTATCTCGAGTATAATATAGCAACATAACATTTATATAGGGTTTATTTGTTTTAGAATACCATCTGTTGTGTGGTAGACGTAAAACATAATTTCACATAAGACGTTCACATAAGTAATTTGAATTGATAAGTAATAAACGGTACCAGAAACTGGCACATACTTTCTCACAAACATATTTAAATTATTAAACAGATTCACTGTGACTTCATAATAATTGTAGGAGCGGTAGGAGAGGTGATGTTAAAGTAGGAGATCACTAATAAACATTATTAATATTAGCTAGAGAGAAAACTATTCGATCGATTTCGAACAAATTTGCACCAAACATGTCAATTAGGCCTGTATAGATGCACGAAAAAAGGTTTAAAATTTTTTTTGAAAAACAACCCCTTTTGGCCACAAAACCCCCAAAAATCTATTATTACTATTATTATTATTATTAGCTAAACGAGAGTTTTTAGAAAGATACGGTTTTTTGCATATGGTAGGGTACATTAAGGGCTACAAATAAGCCAAATATTATCAAAATCGTTAGAGCCGTTTTTTTATAAAAAAATAATAGCTAGTTTTTTGGGTTTTTTTGGGGCCAAAAAGAGGGTTGTTTTTCAAAAATTTTCAAAACCTTTTGAAGTGATAACTTCTATTGGCCCGTTGGGCATTTTCGCTTGACTATGTTTCTGAAATCTCGCGTCACGCAAACGTTTTGCGTAAACACAAGTCAGAGCGTGAAGAGGGAATAGGCGATACATAGAAAAGTAAGCGCGTGGAGAGGGAATAGACGATACATAGTATGTATATAATAATACGTTATTATAATTATTAAAATATTAGTATATTATAATAATATTTTATTATAATAAGTATGTGAAAAATAGTGACCATTATAATGTAAGCATTATTTATTTAGTGACTAATGATTTTGAGTGAGGTATTAATGTATGCACTCTACATAGAATTCTAATAATAATTCAATATGTAAGGGATAATTATAATACTTATTATATTTGTGCGTTTTAAGTTTTGTAAAGAAGATTGATTTTTGTCTAACTGAAGTAAGTTTAGACAACATTTTACATTTTGTACATTTTGACAAAGTAATATTTTACTTTGTTTTATTTTACTGTAACTTATTATTACTCACTTAAATATAAAATTTAGCTTCATATTACAATTCCTCACAGAGTAGTTTCTTCTAGGCCAGATGGCCAGTCCTTATTCTACTCTTTGGCTTTAATTTTACATGACAACCCCCGTATTGGGAGTATTTGCAATACACAATGCATTGCATGTTTTGTTAGAGTAAAGTATTTTTGTTGAACCTTCATAGTTTTCTTATTTAATAGATCAGATCAAGCTCACAAGAGAGTAAGGCTGTAACCTACTGCGTCCATGTGTATTGTACGTTGTAGTTTAATCAAGCAAATTAATCTAAATATCAGTATGCATGCAATGCACAATGATGTAAAATATGTTGCTAGATCCTCTGTTGTGTTGTCTGTTTTATAATGCACTTTTTAAACCTAGTATTAATTTTTATCGGGGGGGGGAGGGGGTTGACCCCCTAACCCTCCCCTTGGCTACGGCCTTGGTGTACAATGTGATTCAGAGATAGTTGATAACTTAATTTGCTACGTCGCCCTCCATCAAATCCCCTTACATGTTCGGCTGCACAAATAACCTTCTACATTGTAGCACAATTTATTGTTGGCGGAAATAGATCGACCTTTGTCTATATGCAGAAGTTGTTTATAAGAAATGTTTCATTCCTAACCTATCAATATCAAACTACTACCGCTAGGTGTAAACAGTTTAATTTGTTCCACATGCAGGCTATAGAAAATAATTAGGTAAAAACAGACCAGAGGGTTTTCAAAACGTTCTTCATATTCTGAAAAAACTCGTTAACTGACTCAAAAAACACCATAAATATCCGCATCAAAATAAATATTTTAAAAATAAAAATCGAAAATTTAGAGGTTAACTTTTGATATTTTTGCAACAAATTAAAGAAACAAATCACTTAACCAAGGCCGTAGCCTGGGGGGTGGGGGTTAGGGGTCAGAATCCCCTCGAAATCCCAAAATTTATTAGTAGCACTGGGACCTATTTTATTAAATTTATATGCTCATTTTACGTAAATTAAATTAGATTTTACACCTTAATTAGCGCCTTACATATTTCAATAGGGATTCGTTTCTGTGAATAATCTGAAACACGGGTGAAATCTTTCGCCAGCTGTAACCATCTAACGAAGCATTTCCAGACCTATGAATAAATTAACTTTTTTTGCTAGTGGAATCAGCTCAGAAAGTGCTCGGAACATTATGCAAATAACTTATTATTTTAGCTCAAAATAATTAAAAAATATTTTGTTTCGAGAGTAATTCTGGGTATTGTTGACAACTACCAAGAAATACATTTTTCCTTTTTTTTGTCAATATCTCTGTTGTCCTTTGAGCTACAGACAAAATAAAAAAACCATTGAGTTTGTCATTAAAAAAGTAAACGTTTTGTAAAGTTAGCGGTTTTTGAGATATTTGACATTAAACATTTTAAACGGCAGCCATTTTGAAAATACTTAAAATATTGTTCTAATTTTCCGTACAGTGATAAAAGGTTACGCAACAAATAGCTGTACAAAGTTTGAGCTCAATGCCTTTTCTACTTCTAAAAATATTAAGTATTTAGTAAAAAACACATACAGACAGACAGACCGAAAACATGATGAGATAGGACACATGTTATATTACATTGTTTGTTTCTTTTGACATACTCAATAATGTGATAAAGTTTGATCATATTATGGTTGCAAGACACTCTGTATAAAAGGCAAAGCCCTCACTCACTCATCATCATTAATTAATTCTCTCACTTCCCATGAAACTAGAGAGATGAAATTTGGCATGTGTATGCTTTGTGACGTAAATAGGAAAACTAAAGAAATTTCAGTTTGGTATTCAAATTTTTAGGGGTAGTTTTTGGGGTTTAGGTGTAGTTTTGACTGATTACAGTTTCTCAAAAACCATACCACCTAGGAACTTGAAATTGGGTACACATATTGCTCATAGGCACTAGAGGCGCAATAAGAAAGGATTTTTAACATATTTGGCCTTTAAGGGTTGAAACAACCCCTAAAACAATAAATATTGTTTGTTATATATCTCAAAAACCTTACCTCCTAGAAACGTGAAATTTGGTACACTTATTTGTCATAAGAGCTAAAGGCCCACCAAGTAAGGATTTTGAAATATTTTTCCTTTAAGGGTTGAAACAACCCCTAAAAAAATAAACATTTCCTTATAGCAAGAAAACTGAAATTTTGTATATTTATTTCTTACAAGATACTTATAAAAAAATAAACCAGTTTTACATTTTATCACGTTCCGCTAAGGGGTGAACATTTAGTAACAACCCCCATAACTACAATAAATATTAATTTTAATACTTTTATTAAAACTAGAGAGCTGAAATTTTGTACATTTATTTCTTACACGATACACATAAAAAGTAAACCAGTTGTACATTTCGTTATGTGCTACTAAGGGTTGAAAATGTAATAACAAACCATAAATACAACTGGTATTCTTTCCTTAAAGCTAGAGAGCAGAAATTTGGCACTTATTAATTTTAAGAAAATATTTT
Organism: Philaenus spumarius; assembly: GCA_018207615.1. Taxonomy (NCBI): domain Eukaryota; kingdom Metazoa; phylum Arthropoda; class Insecta; order Hemiptera; family Aphrophoridae; genus Philaenus; species Philaenus spumarius. The sequence continues at coordinate 54,128 of JAGFPH010001370.1, forward strand.
AGACGTAAACTGATCAAAACTAATCCGTTCTATGCATTCGCATATTGAAGACGTATCTGGGTGATCTGCAAACATCCAGCTAAGACTGTGATTTACTAGTCTGTAGATTTAGCGGTTGAAAAAAAAAGACGAAGACGATTGACGGGCAGCCAGTGAACAATAAATACCAAAGTAATTGAATATAAATGTTATAATTCACTTTCGTAAAATAACAGAAGAAAGAAAATGAGAGAAAAATATGACAATAATTAATTATGCATCATGGTGATGCAACAAACAAATTCCCAGTAGCGAAGCACGGGTATTCAGCTAGTTAACAATAAAACAATATTGAATGTTATGAAATAATAGAATAAATCCTTAAGGGTCTGCTCCAGTAAACGAGAAAACAACCGTGCAATTTCTTGCAGCTGAGCGCTTTGACATTGCCTCATTTAAAACCATTTTATAAATCCATCTTTTGTAATTGAGTGCTGAAACAAAAACTGAATATTCTTTACAAAATTGCGGATTCACTTTTAATTATAAATTTTGTATTGTGTATAGAGAAAAAAGTTCAAACTAGGTACTTTAAAAATATCAAAACGTGACAAATGAAAGGGATTTAAAAAAATGTGAAACGCAAAACAGATGCGTATTGTGACTGTGGTTAGAACGAGACCTTGCAATAAATGTTATGATACAAAATTTACGAAATAAATGGTTTTAAATTTAACATTCCAACGGGATAAAATCCAAGATGGCCGGTACTACAGCACACCCTTAAGGCTCGGGTCCCTAAATTCAAAACGGAGAAGTTGGCAACCAATTTTAATGTTAAAATAACCTAAACATACCTCCACTTTTGAGCATATTTTTGAATTATCTTCGTCAGAAAACGAAAGCTGTATTTTTTTTTCTTTAAGTAAAATAGATTGCTAAGGTTTTTTGCAGTATCTATTTTTACAACTGAGTAAAAAATTAATAAAGTTTACTATTTATATCATACATTTATGAAAACAATAAGACGGGTTTTGAAAATGTATTCAGCAATCAACATACGCATATGACAGTACTTCAAAATGAAGCCAAATTTTTAAATTTATTCTACGAATTAACGGAAAAAGTTACTTATTCTGTAGCATTGCTCTTATGCGAATCAGATTCAATATGGCGGACAGAGAATCCACCCCTCAAGTTGACTAACGTTGACAAATTTAACACTACGTCATAGGAAAAGATTACAGAATTGCAACCCTGTATAAAAAACACCTGAAGTTCTGACCTACAGTCTCTAGTCCAGTTTGTGAACATACATATAAGTTGGTAACACCAATTTAGTTGTTTTGTATGACATCATTGCGACACCATACTAAAATAGTCTGAAATTATAACTTATAATTTCTAGGCCTATTAGGCTATGTTACCAGATTGTAAATATGTATAAGTTGGTAGCACTTCTTAGTGTTCTAAAAAAGGTCTTCAGCTGATGCATTGTTTTGAATTGCCAAACATATGTGTTGGTAGCACTTTTTACTTTTATACATACAGTCCAAACAAACTTCGCAACCCTGTTAGCATAATCGTATAATCGTCTAAAAACCATGGCTGAAGATTCTCTATGTTAAATCACATAATCGACTTTTGGTTTGGTCATTTGTTATGTTGTATTTGTTTGACTTTTACTTTCTCCACCCTATACGTAGTATATGGAGAAAGTATTGTTTTCGTAAAAATGTTCGAATTTGAATTTTCAGTTGAATTATCTGTTTTGGTGCTCCCAGAACCCCAAAAAATGGTTTAGTGCAATTATCTGTGTTGGTGCTCCCTGAACCCAAAAATATTTTTAGTGGAATTTTTTGTTTTGGTGCTCCCTGAACCCAAAAAAGTGTTTTTAACGTGGTGTCTGTCTGTCAGTGTGTCAGTATGTATACACGACCAGAGGGGACACTATTGGTCCGATTTTCATGAAATTTGGTATGTAGGTACTAAACCCTAATATCTCCAGACGTTTTTTTCATTTTTTTTGAATTTTTAATTTTTAAGGGTAATTTACCCCTAAAAACCAGTAAAAAACGACAAAAATGCAAATTTCTCAAAAACGGCTCTAACGATTTTGATCAAATTTTCAGTATTTATAGTGCTTAAGATGCCAAACAAAATGACACCACCCGCTTTTATCAAAACTTCGGCGTTTCATAATTATGGGGCAATGTTAAAAAATAAACAAGTTTATGTTGTCAATCTAGCATCACGGCAACGGCCGCACGGGGTAGCACAACGGTAGCGAGGACGGCCAGTAAATTCAAAGGTCGTGCGATCGAATCCCGCCTGGGACAATAACTTTTTTATACGATTGACGTAGGCAGAATATTATTTTTTTGTTTTGTTCTAAAAAGTAGTAAATAAAATGATTAAAAACAATATTATTTTGACTACAGTAAGTTGGGAGAAAGTGTGTGTCAGTTAACTGATACCGTTTATTTATAATTTATTTATCGCAATGAGTGAAGTGTCCAATAAATAGAGTCCAGTTTCAACTGTCCAAAACTTTACGGGGTTATTTGTCACCTAAAAACAAGCAAATAATACAATATAGCATTATGTGTTCTATATCGATCTGTTTTCTGTCTGGCCGTCACTGGGTATGAATGAAAATTTTTAGTGGTAATATCTAGAAAACTATACATTATAAATAAACGGTATCAGTTAACTGACACAAACTTTCTCACAACTTACTGTAGTCAAAATAATATTGCTTTCAATCATTTTATTTATTACTTTTTAGAACAAAACAAAAAATAATATTCTACCTACGTCAATCGTATAAAAAAATTATTGTCCTAGGCGGGATTCGATCGCGCGACCTTTGAATTACTGGCCGTGATCGCTACCATGGTGCTACCCCGTGCGGACGCCGCCGCGATGCTAGATTGACAACATTAACTTGTTTATTTTTAAACATTTCCCCATAATTATAAAACGCCGAAGTTTTGATAAAAGCGGGTGGTGTCATTTTGTTTGGCATCTTAAGCACTATAAATACCCTACTGAAAATTTGATCAAAATCGTTAGAGCCGTTTTTGAGAAATTTGCATTTTTGTCGTTTTTTATGGGTTTTTAGGGGTAAATTACCCTTAAAAATTACAAATTCCAAAAAATGAAAAAACGCCTGGAGATATTAGGGTTTAGTACCTACATACCAAATTTCATGAAAATCGGACCAATAGTGTCCTCTCTGGTCGTGTATACATACTGACAGACTGACAGACAGACACCACTCTAAAAACACTTTTTTGGGTTCAGGGAGCATCAAAACAAAAAATTCCACTAAAAATATTTTTGGGTTCAGGGAGCACCAACACAGATAATTGCACTAAACCATTTTTTGGGGTTCTGGGAGCACCAAAACAGATAATTCAACTGAAAATTCAAATTCGAACATTTTTACGAAAACAATACTTTCTCCATATACTACGTATAGGGTGGAGAAAGTAAAAAACAATTTAAAGATACCAAAGTTTTAGACTATTTTAAGACGAATCTGACGATATGTGGTTTTTAATAATTGAGTTATAAATAACGGAGATAACTCAAATTTAGTGGTCGAATGTGGGGCTTTTTATGACTATTTCATTAATATATGACCTTTTCAACTGCCGCCATTTTAAAACGGCTTGTTGCTGGAAAACAATTATTGTTTAAAGTAAAGTGTATCCTATCTAGATGAATATTCGTACCCAGTTTCATGATAATTTCTTACACCGTTTCTGAGATATTAAGGTATTTGTAGAAATCACATTCGGACGGACAGACAGAAAACAGAGCGAGATAGGACACATGTTATACTGGATTATTTGCTTGTTTTTAGCTGACAAATAACCCTGTACAGTTTCAGACAGTCGAAGCTGGACATCCTGTTTAAAATGGAAAAAGTGAAGTATATTTTCTATTAAAATCTTTGATAATCGCGTTCTTTATTAGAAACAATAATTATGCAGGCCTACTTGGTTAAAACACACGTAAAAACCGATAGTATGTATATGCACTTTAAATCTGTACTTTTAACTAGGGGAGACTCCTGCCGCTAATTCCTTCCCTCCTTCCGACCGCGTATTTTATAATGTATTTCCAGTTAAGGTGAAGAACTACTTATATAGGGTTATTCAAAAAGAAATGGACACTTTTTAATGAACTTAGAAAAACGGATTTTATCAACAGAAAAAAATTAATAGTATCATTACAAAGAGCACTTTTCAATTTAAAACAAATGTTATAGATTTTCTACTTGAGCCCTATAAGCCCAGTCGGTATAGGTTTCAACTACCAGTAATTTGCAATACGGCTGAATTTTTTTTTTAAGTACATTAAAGTATGTAGATTAACATAAAAAAAAGTTTACCAGTCTATCGATTTCCCAAAGTCGAAAAAAAAAATCGATTATCATTTTTTTTCGATTATCCTTAATATTTCGAGCTGGAATGAAGATAGAGGAAAATAAAAAATACCACCGTGTAGGGGAGGTATTTTTAAACAAAAAAGGTCATATGTATTTATTTTGTTCGATCAATGGTTTGTCTGGAAAAAATTCGATAATGCAGGTATGTATTTTGCAGCAGGGGAAATCACTAAAACGGGACATCTTATTCATATATGAAGCGTTGGCTCATTCTAAATTGGCCAAATTTTAATATATCGAATTGAAACTTGACATAGGAGTAAAAATATATATTTTAAACATTTATGCTGAGTCTCAGCTTGTTATCTTGAAAATGACCCGATCTAGGAGTCGATTTCGATTATCGATTTTAGGAGTACCGGACCCATGACCTAATTTCAATCTATTCCAGTTTCGTCCATTTTTGGAATATCAATACGAAATTTGTTTTACAAGTTGAGTACACCAGTATAAATATTCTTAGTAGGTATGAACGATATTTTTCTTGTTATTTTTAAAAACGAGGCGCTTGAAAATAGTCTTCTGTTTTACCTATCTCGTTTTAACTATAACACTTTTGGATTCAACGACTCCATTTTCGACATTTTTGAACATATCGATTTAAAAATTGGTACAGAAGTTAAAAGTACAATTGTTTTTTGCTATACTTATTTTAAAAACTAAAAATAAAAAAATGACTAATCTGCAGCTGATCAAGTCAAGCGTTTTGATGAAAAATCTAAAAAGGTCTAAAATTATACTTTTTTAATTTACTTGTGCTTTTAAAAGTAAATAATGAAAAAGGTTTATACTCCTTGAACTTGTTTGAATATATATATTTAACTTGTATAAAAACTTTCAGGTTGATATTTTGAAAATTTTCTAAACTGGAGCTGTTTAAAATGAATTGGTGGGTCCGGTACTCCTAAAATCGAGAAACCCATTAATAAGTCAAGTGGCTCTAGATCGGGTAATTTTCAAGATAACAAGCTGAGACTCAGCATAAATGTTTAAAATATATATTTTAACTCCTATGTCAAGTTTCAATTCGATATATTAAAATTCGGCCAATTTAGAATGAGCCAACGCTTCATATATGAATAAGATGTCCCCTTTTAGTGATTTCCTCTGCTGCAAAATACATACCTGCATTATCGAATTTTTTCCAGACAAACCATTGATCGGACGAAATAAATACATATGACCTTTTTTGTTGAAAAATACCTCCCCTGCACGGTGGTATTTTTTATTTTCCTCTATCTTCATCCCAGCTCGAAATATTAAGGATAATCGAAAAAAAAATGATAATCGATTTTTTTTCGACTTTGGGAAATCGATAGACTGGTAAACTTTTTTTTATGTTAATCTACATACTTTAATGTACTTATAAAAAAAAATTCAGCCGCATTGCAAATTACTGGTACTTTTGGTCTAAATTTACCTTTACCGACTGGCCTACTACGGGTTATAGTTAATTCAATTCGATAGTGAATGTCTGACCAGACTCTGTTAAGGGTATTGACGTCAACACTGTCTATAGCTCTTCTTATGCGTTGCCTTAATTCCAAGAGGCTCTATGGCAATAGGGAATTAAAAACTTGATCTTTAATATAACCTCACAGAAAGAAATCACATGGGGTCAAGTCTGGACTGCGATGTGACAAACGCTTGAATGATGCAGTGTCGTCAGCTGCTCGACCAATCCAGCGATCTGGTAATTGCTCATCTAGGTATTCTCTGACATCATGGTGAAAATGCGGTGGAACTCCATCTTGAACCAATATGTAGTCATTACTGTCTTCCTCTAGCCATTCACTCAGCATGTCCAAGAAGGATGTGCCTCTGATCGTACTTTCTTGAAAGAGAAAGGCCAGTATATCTTTTGTTTTGATACAGTACAAAACACGTTTATCTTAGAAGAATCCCTCTCATGTTCAACAATTACTCTAAAATTTCGTTGTCCAGATACGCATGTTGTGTTTGTTAACCTTTCCACTGATATGAAACGTTGATTTTTCTCAAAAGATTAGTCGATTAGTCTATCAATGAATCCATCTTCTTCAAAACGTGTTTTCTCTAGTTCAAGCACACAAAAAGCTTTCTCGACGCTATTATTAACCATTTTTACATAAACAAAATATCTAGTAACAATTTTACAACAGTCGGCTAGATTTTACAACAGTAAAACTTTAGTTTATTAGCTATCCACTGATCTATTTCTTTTTGAATAACCCTGTATAAAATAATTCCTGTCGTTCGCTCAAAATCTCTGGCCCTACTGCGCATGTGTCTTGACCATCCAGGTCACCGCTAACCCCATATGATATTTTTTGATTTTTACAATTTTTCTGTAAATCCGCAGTGTAAAACGTTTAAAATTGCATTTCATTTGTAAAATCGGTTGAAAATATAACGATTTAATTGTCCGATAAAAAATGTCCTTGTCGAATCTTACTTATAAAATAATTTATTATTCAGCATGTTAGAAAAAACGTTGGGTGATCCTATTGATTCGTATTTCTGGAGATCTACCCGGCCGATTCTCTTGCGGTTCGTTTTAAAAGAAAAAAATTTTTGTCATTATTATCAACAAATTCTGAAATGTCATTTTTATTTTATCGGTTTATATAAGGGTACTTTTTGGTTTTAGGTTAAAATAATAAAATTGATACCTATTTCTGGAGATCTATTGGGCTGATTTTCGTGCGGTTTGCTTCAAATTAAAAAAAATATACTCATTATTATAAAAAAGGTAAATATGTGCGGTCGTGAGACCCCCCCGTCAGGAACGAAGTTAATCACGCCTTTTCTTAAATTCTTTTACCAGCCTTAGCGGCAACATACACACATAGTTTTAATCTTTCAATTGCCCTTTATTATTAGTTTGTTTTTTATAAAAATATTTACTTTTTCCATACGTTTAATGTTGTTATAATAAAGGTGTAGAATTAATTATAACATCAAATCTAAGATGGTAAAAACACAGTTAAATTTCCATTCATTGTAAGTACATTCGATAAACATAAAATGTTGGTTCGTCAGTCTAGGCCTAACCTAAAGTTATTGTATTGTGTGTATATTTAATTTATTTTACTTGCCTTAACGGCAACATGGTACATACAATAATTTTAGGTTAGGCCTAGACTTAAAATTACTTTCTAGGCCTAACCTAACGTTATTGTATGTATGTTGCCGTTAAGGCAGGTAAAATAAATTAAATATAGCCTACATACAATAAGTTTAGGTTAGGCCTAGACTGATGAACCAACATTTTATTGTTTATTTCAGCGCTTGACGATAATATCTGAAACACGCCGGACGGAACGATCGTCTCTTAATTTAAATTGATGAACCAAAACACATGTTTCTTGAATGTGTTTACATTCATTGCCGTAACAACCAATTTGATAACGTTTTTTCGTTACTCGTATTTTATATTTGTCAATGCCATAGCAACCTATTAATAACACTTTCGTTACGCATTATATTTTCTATTTGTTAAGCAGCTTCGTTCCAATATGAACTGTAATTTGTGTTTTATCGGTTTACTTATAAGGGCACTTTTTGTTTTTTTGATTCTAACTTAGAACCTCCATACCTATTTCCGAGATTTACTAACCCATCTGAAACACCCAATCTCGGGAGTCTTTTCACCTAGTTATAACATTGTCTTTTAAATAGATACAAGGCTTAGCTGATTAAAAATTAATGTGTTGGTACAATATGCAGATTACTATAACACATTTAAGTTCATTAACTATTTGTTGACTTTTCATTCGCAACATTTGTTTTTTCAGTTTATCTTTCGGGGTTTTCTGTTTAACTTACGGTCCAATGTAGGAGATGTTATATTTCACGTACTGTTTGTAGCCCAAACAGTTGCAAAGCCGCCTTACAATAGTATACAAACAGTCCGCGGCGAAGACGCCTCAGCCAAGGACAAGACGGAGGAGCCGTTGCCAAAATTCACTGCGTTATAAATTGCTCGCCTAGGCTAATTTTATTTTATAATATATAGCCGGGGCCTGGCTCGACATTTATAACCTGCAAACTAATATTTTTTATTTTCGCTCTTTACTTATCGATATCTCACACGCGTTCTAAATATATCGATTCTCGGTTTGTAAGTGATAAACAGATCCAAACAACAACGGTTGAGTCATGCGCGTGATATTTGTTTTGTTGCGGACTGTTTCCAGATCTCGGTGTTAGACTTTTTACTAAACGTTATGGTTACAAAGTTGTTAACGGAAAAATGCTTGGTATGACCTCAGGAAGTACCTCCTGGACCAGACCACTTGTACTTCATGTTTTTTGGGTCGCTGATTCCAAAAATTAGGGTCTAGCGGCTCTAAAATCCCAGTGTCACCAATAAAAATACAAAAACCACCCTTTTTAGGACTTTTTCATAACAACGTCTATGACGCATTCAAATAACGCTATGGAATACACAAATTATGATTAATATTTAGAAATTTAGTAGCCCAATAGAAACCGACCAAGGGTTCTATAGAAATGCACCACAAGGGTTCGCCGTAGGTGGTGAAACCACCCCTAATGTGACGAAAAATTAGGAAATGACGGAAAATAAAATATTTCCTCTATTTTTTGGTGGGAGGTGAAATGAACGGGTCGTGAGATTATCTGAAGATTAACAAAAGTTCAGTTCAGTGAAAACAGATAAAATGAGCTGAAATGAAAGCCTATTTTATTTCTTGTTATGCCTGATGAACATCTTTGGAGAGCAATAGTAGAACATTTTTTCACTCCCTTAGAGGGCGAAACCGCCCCTAAATGTATAAGAAATCGGAAAGTCCCGGAAAATATTTTTTTCTTTTTTGATGAGTGTCCAAGTGAAGGAGCTCTCAAAATTGATTCGCATAGTTTCAACACCATCGGGGGTGAGAAACGCCCCTAAATTGCCGTCAAATACAGGAAAAACTGAGGAAATGAGTGCGAATGCATACTCTTTGTAGTTTGGAATACTTTTATTGTATATTGTTTTAGCTTTGAGAAATATACCAAGCAATCTTTTTACCCTGTTAAAAAGGTGAATAAAATGTACGCAAAAATTTAATGTCATGAAGTCTTTTTCCTCACTTTTTTTATATGCGTTTTGATGCAAAAGGGTTAGAAAAAAAAACACGGAAATGTCTTATAATTTATAACTCCCAAAACAATCGGATGAAGTATAATAGTTAAGTTATGTGTAAATTGGTTTGTTCAACCCGGCATCCTATACCAACACAGTAAACAAAGCAACATTGTATGTACATTTGCTGTTATTATCTTTAACTTAGCAGTTATTATCTTCAACTACCTTTCATCCGATTGTTTAGACAGTTACACCATTTAAATAGGGAATCAAAAGGGCTACAAAAAAGCTGTCGACATTTTTTGAGTAATTTAGGTTTTAAATTTTCAAACAGCCGCCATTTTTAAATGCATGATTGGATATAATTGTTTATTTTTCTTAAGATAGATCATTGTTAGGTTAAACTTCATGTCAGGTTTAAACTCTATTAATCAAACCGTTCTCTAGATATGAATTATTTTGTACGAAAAACAAAATGGTGGATATCTGGAAAACTAAGCGTTTTCGGGCGTATGTTTATAAATGTACTTTTTTCTTCCTTTTTGTATGAGAAATCATATTCCAAAGCCCAGAAAGTTTTTTTTTACACCCTGTATAACATTTTTAATGACACCTCAGAACGTGTTCTGGAGATCATAATAATTCATGCTCATTGACCACTACCCAACCTTAAGCCTCACTATAAGAGTCACTTCAATAGCTCATCTTTCCTATGGAAATAAGGCATTCGTGTTCATTAATATTTATTACAACATAGGGTGCTCCAAAAGATGCTTTATAATATTTATATTCAAGTAATATGTGTCGAAAAAGTATCTGCATTTCTAATATATAGAATACTAGGGGAGACCCCTGCGTGCTCCGCACGCCAACCCCCAATGGAACCCCCAAAGACATATGTTATGTTTTATTCATAATAAAGGTGTAGGTAATAACCTCAAAACTAAGATGGTAAATAATGTTAAATGTTCAAATTAAATTATTTCTTATATTTTACAACGGCAGTTATAATAATGGTTAAAAGAACCAGCAAGGCTCAGGTCTACACTTTAAAACCCTAACCTAAAAGCTAGAAATACAAAAAAATAATTGCTTCACATTTTGAAATCAGCTGTTAATGGAAATATTGGAGCAAAGACCTATAATAGTATCTGTTATTTTATTCAATTAATTGGTTGCTATGATAACAAATGTAAATACATGTGTTGGTTTATCATTGTAGGCCTAACCTAAGAACTTTTTCCGACTTAATTTACAAATATTTAAATAAAAAAACGTTTTTATCGAAATCAATTATAGCCTATGTTACTCAGGGATAGTGTAGATTTTTTATAAGTAAACCTATTTTATCTACGACCATTGCAATAAACACCAATAACGCTATTACAAGTAACATCAGAAAGAGGTACATTACAAACCAAAAGCCAACCCGATTAGGTAATGATATCTTTACCTAACAGGAGTCACTTTACATAATAGGCTCTAGACCAATGAGAGCTCGTCATTTGACGGAAGGAGAGTTGTAATAAAAATAACGCTATTAGTACATCAGCTGATTGTACCCATACGTTCCGGATGTTAGTGTGTTATTGTAACTAACCTCAAACGTGAGTTGACGCATTCCGCAAACATGAGTGATAGTGATGAATTTTGTTTAACTCCAGAGGAAATTAATACAAAAGCAAATTCGGCTCTGAACAATTTGTTGCCAGAAAAATCTAAATTTCGTTATAATACAAGTGTGTCATCTACTGTGAGTTATTTATTTATATCCCAAATTTCGATTAGCTCACTATATCTTTACTTCACCTTTTTTAGTATGGTTATGAGTAAAAGGAATGTTAATTTCACTCCTGTTAAAAGGGTATCAAATTGAAGAATTATTACACACTTCTTATTTTTTTACACCCTGTATATTTTTGGTCGTAGATAAAGTAGTGTACGCAACGATTGTATTCAGCCTTTAAGCCACTCGTGAGATATTTAGAACACTTCCTTCGCTCGTGTTCCAACTTACATCTCACTCGTGGCTTAAAGGCCTTCATAATACAATCGTTGCGTAAACTACTATTTTCAATCAGTTCAGTAGTACCAGAAATTACCCCCTACATACAAACAAACGAACAAAAAAACAAACTTTACCTCATTATAATATTAGTATAGATAAAAAAATATTTATCCTCTTATTTTAAATGATTGTCTATTTTTAATAACTTGGTGGTTTAAAAATTGTGATAATATCAGCCATTATTCCAATATGGCGGCCAACCTCTATTTTATATTACGTCTTATATTGTTGGTTGTTCGTGTTAATGCAAACGGCTAATGCAAACGATTATTGTATACTCTGATATTTTCACGGAATTGAGGGATGAGCGGTGACCTAAACATAGCTAATGTAAGACAGAGATCGCAATAGATACAAATAATATCAATAATCAAAATGTCTAACAAATTTTAATATTAATAACTAAAGAAAACAATATAATGCAACAACAGATGTTTGACTTATAATACAGTAAGCCTTTTGTTTGCTTTTACCTAATCCGAAAAACTGTTGGATGTGAAGAATTCTAAATTTGCCAAATTGGTTGCAAATAAACGTGTTTTGGTTCATTGTAGGCCTAATCTAAAATTATGTTAAGTTTTTGATAGAAATCAGCTATTTAAAAAATAATAATAGTATAAAAAGACAGATGTGTGAATTGAATTATAATGCAGTAAGCATTTTTCGTTAATTTTTGTTTCTTTGCTTTCAGTTTGTCAATCTAACCTAAAAAAAGCTGTTGGTTAAAACAATAATAAACTGATTCTAAATTTCCCAAGTTGGTTGCTATGGTAATGAATAAACAAACTTGTGTTGCTAAGGTGTTGGTCCGTTTTATCTGTTATAGGGCTGGGAGCGAACCCCGAATGTTGCCAATTTTACGCTATAAAATAAACATTTAGCAAAATCCTTTCTTAGTTTGCGCCTATAATTCTTCGTTCCAAAAATATTCTGTTAATGTTTTTGTAAAGTTTTTTTATAATTAGTTGAAAAATGGCCGCCATTTTGAAACGGAAACAGATAATGGTTGAAAATGTTTTGTCTATCTAGAGTAAACATTCAACCGAACTTTGTTTTAAATTCATTTGGCACTTTTCGTGATATTAATTTTCAAGTAAAAATTATACAAAGACACACGGTAAATGATAAAATATACCCACGGTTATTGGTTATATAATGTTTTACGTTTTTTTTGGCTCAAGGAGCAATACCCTGAAGTTTGAAAACACCCTGTGTATGGATTTAGTTTCTATTGTATTTAATTTGGCCTATATTTGTATTGTTATAAATTTTGTTTTCTTTTAATAGTCATGGTTTTATATGGGTACGTCAAATAGTGTACGTTACATGTGTGATCGTTTTTTACAGCTCTTTCGTTTTATCGCATTATAAAACCAAGTTAAGTTAGGGACATTTCTTTATTATTGCTTCAAAGTAAGCCAATTAAACCATTCAAAAACAAAATTAGTCATTATGTAGTTCTTAAACTTAAAACAAATTTATGACTCCCGATAATCCACGACATAACACTACTTATACAAAATAAAACATTATTTTGTATTATTATTATTATAACATACTAGGGGAGACCCCTGCGTGATCCGCACGCCAACCCCCCCCCCCCCAATGGAACCTTCTAAAAACATACGTTATGTTTTATTTATAATAACTAAGATCGTAAATAATGTTAAATGTTCAAATTAAATTATTTCTTATATTTTATAACAGCAGTTGTAATAATGGTTAAAAGAACCAGCAAGGCTCAGGTCTACACTTTAAAACCCTAACCTAAAAGCTAGAAATACGAAAATAATTGCTTCAAATTTTGAAATCAGCTGTTAATGGAAATATTGGAGCAAACAGCTATATTACCTGTTATTTTATTCAATTGGTTGCTATGGTAAATACATGTGTTGGTTTATCATTCTAGGCCTAACCTAAGAATTTTTTTACTAAATTTACAAATATTAAAATGAAAAAAGTTCTTTATCGAAATGTTAGCCTATGTTACTAAGCGATAGTGTATATTTTTATTACTAAAACAATTTTTTTCAATAGGTTCAGAGATTAGGCTACCCCCTACATACAAACAAACAAAAAAAGAAACTTTACCTCTTTATAATAATAGTATAGAAGATTGGAAAACGAGTAATGTATTAGCGAATTTCCATAGGAAAGATGAGCTATTCAGTGGCCCTTATGGAGAGACCTAACATCGGGAGTAGTAATGAGCACCGATCATGGTCCCTAGATTACGTTTTGGTGTGTAATTAAAAATTGTATAGCCTATATATATGAGTTCGCACTCTAACGGCCGATTTGATCCAAATTTGGTACAGACGTTGGTTGTCTAAGTCGCTCGGATGAGTTCGTTATAAATTTTTAACTTCCCGCTAAGAAAATTGAAAATTTTCTAAAATCGGGAAGTTATTGGTTTCACCCCGTTTTTCGAAAATCGAGTATTCATCAGATCTCGACGTTTTGAGGTCCTAGGAATCTTCCCTGACCACTCCCGAGAGGGTGTCACCCTGTCTGTATGTGTGTGTGTATGTAAGTATGTGACCCGCTTATAACTTTTGAACTGCTTAACCGATTGGATCCTACCAAACGGCGTTCTAAAGAGTTCCATCAAAATTAGATTTCCTGAAAATTTCAACTAATTCGGACCGATAGGTTCTGAGAAATTTCGAAAAAAATAAAAAATTTCAAATCAGGTTTTTTTGGAATAACTTTTAAACGGCTTTACCGATCAATTCCAAAATCTAATCAGCTTTTAACCTTGAAAAGCGACGTCGATCGCTACCAGTCCGGTCAAAATCGGTTAATTCGTTCGTGAGATATCGTGAACGAAATAAAAAAAAAAAAGTGTTTTTTCTCAATTTCTCCGAAATTTTTCATCAGAAAACTTTTGTTGTCGATTCTTTCAATGGACTTGAAAAACTGCATCGATTGCCGTAAATCGCATAAAAATAGGTTGATTCATTCGTGAGATATCGTGAACGAAAGAAAATCAAAACAAGTGTTTTTCCTCAATTTCTCCGAAAATTTTCATCTGAAAAATTTTTGTTGTTGATTCTTTCAATGGACTTAAAAAACTGCATCGATTGCCGCAAATCGCATAAAAATCGGTTGATTCATTCAAAAGTTATGGCAGTTCAAAATTTCCAAAAATAATGTAGTTAGCGGGAAGTTACAGGGATGGCCTTTAGGGTCAACCGTTTTCCAAATTTTTTTTAGATTTTTTGTACCAGAATGAAACTTTTTTGGGGTGGTTTCTATGTAGGATATTGTTCTGCACATTTTGTTTTCCACACGACCGTGCAGCTTCGCTTAGTTCCTCCAAAATCGATCGAAACTATCATAAATTAAAATTCACGTGGGGGATTTACCGTGTGGGCATCTTTTGGGCCGAGTTTTTACGTTGCGAGCGAAGCGAAGCAGTCCACAACCCGAGACTGCAAGGTTGAGGTGCAAACTCGCCAGCTAGTGGAACTAAACAGCGCTTGAATCGAAGCTTTAGGCTTAGGTGCAAACAAATTCTACTAATATATTTCGTACACGCAAGCACCTATTTAGCGCCTTCGTAGTTGGTTGAACCCTTGAAGATATTAACTTAATTTTGGAAATTCAATCAACTCACAAATTCAGCTGTGTGGTCGAACTATTTACGATTACGTTCGGTACAAATACTTTACTGCAGATTTTCTCTCAATCTCCTCTCTATTCCTGAAGGCAGGAGGTTGTCCCAAGAAGGCCCTGAAGAAGTACGGGGCACCGACCTATAATAATATTTTTAGTGTCTGATTCATAACAACTACCATTGCCCCCGATATTATCAATTAAATCATACGCAACGTCGATGAATCAAGAAGCAGTAGTCATGAAAGTCTAAATATAAACAGAGTTGTGTTTGAGAGTCGGCCAAACGTCCGGGCTGTCTTCCAGCACTTCTTCCTTCACCTGTTCATGCAATGACCGGTGGGCAAGATGGTGCGTGGGCGGTGTAATTATAGTACCGAGTTTGGCCGGATATTGTATCCCCACACTCAACACATCGGAGATAATTCAAGGGTAGATATCCTTCTTTTACCAGCTATCCGCCATTTTTGTTTATATCATTAGAACGGCTGTACAGATTGAGTTGACATTTTGCACCTTATTCATCAACGTACCTAGTTTAACAAAAATAATCATGTATTTAAAAGAGAATAGCTCAGAAGCCGTACCTTTTTATAAAAAAAACGTCAACAGTACATTTTTGCAGCACGTTTAAATTCCTACCTAATGCACAATATCACCCTGTGTGTATAGACTTCTAAGTGTTGAATGGTTAAAGCCCTGAATAAGGTTGCAGCATGTATCATTCTGGATTTGTTTAACATAATGCGGGTTCATTATTTTTGTAAAGGGTGGCTTAAGTCGTGTAATATGAACCTCCCCAAATTTTAATCCCATAAGAAAAACGCGGAGTTTAAAAAATCAACTTCCCATAAGTCTTTCCGATGGTAAAGTATCGTCGGGAACATTCTCGAACCTTATGAAAGATTCTGAAACATTCTCCAACATTCTAGAATATTCTCGAATATTCTAGAACATTTTCGAACCTTATGGAAGTTTCTGAAACATTCTAGAATATTATAGAACATTCT
>JAGFPH010001370.1:70345-81444 GCA_018207615.1 Philaenus spumarius
AACATTCTAGAATATTCTCGAATATTCTAGAACATTGTCGAACCTTCCGGAACCTTCTGAAACATTCTCCAACATTCTAGAATATTCTAGAACATTCTCGAACCTTCTGAAATATTCTCGAACATTCTAGAATATTCTAGAACATTCTCGAATCTTCTGAAACATTCTGTTATCATTCTGGCCAGTCTCGGCCACTTCATCATTCGATGTCCAGCTGTTTCGTCGAGTTCTCAAAAAGTGAATTGGTGTAATGCGCTCTTTTGAAACCTATATCGCCGTACCCAACCACTGCAGTTCTAAAACCGAAACCTACTTCATGGAAGATTGATGGAGGACTACCGGCTCCGGGGGTGGGTTGCGGTGTTATAGTGGCACGCATGGATAAACCACGCTTGCGTTTGTTATATATATATTGATTTTATCGCTAAAAACTGAAAAATACGATTAGGAAAGTTACTTTGGAACTTACTCAAGAAACTACTTCCATTCACACCAAATTTGGTCTAGAAGAACTGTAGAAATGAGAGTTACAAAATCATAATTTTATATAAAAAGCATAGTAAGTTGTATACTGTATGGTACGTTTTTACTGCAATTAATAGAGAAATAAAACGTTACACGAATGTTTAGCTTACGCCAGTTGATTTGAACAAAATCTATACATATAAATAAAATTGAAGTGTCTGTGATGTATCCTTTTTTCTAAGCTTATAGGTTTTTCACATGTTACCAATAATGAAACATGCATTTTTGAAGTGATAACTTCTATTGGCCCGTTGGGCACTTTCGCTTGGCTATGTTTCTGAAATCTCGCGTCACGCAACTTTTTGCGTAGACACAAGTCAGAGCGTGGAGAGGGAATAGGAAATATTGATTACATTATAATGATCACTATTTTTCGCATATTTGATATAATTGTAATATTATTATAATATAATAATATTATAACTATAATAATATTATAATTATTAAATTATCTATACTAATATTATAAAGAGGTAAAATTTGTTTTTTTGTTTGTTTGGATGTAGGGAGTAATCTCTGGAAGTACTGAACCGATTAAAAAAAAATAGTTTTACTAATAAAAAACTACACTATCCCTGAGAAACATAGCCTATAATTAATTTCGATAAAAAAATTTCTTTTATTTCAATATTTGTAAATTTAGTCGGAAAAAATTCTTAGGTAAGGCCTAGACTGATAAATCAACACATGTATTTACATTTATTATCGTAGCAACCACAATTGAGTAAATTAACAGATAACAGCTGTTTGCTGTAATATTTCCATTAATAGCTTGCTTTGTATTTCTAACGTTTATGTTAGGTTTTTATTAAAGTGTAAACCTGAGCCTTAATGGTTGTTTTAACCTTTGTTATAACTGCTGATATTAAATATACGAAATAATTTGATTTGAACATTTAACATTATTTACCGTCTTAGCTTTGGGTTTATTATTAATCCTACACCTTTATTATAAAGAAAACATAACATGATTATGTGTATGATTATGTGTATGTTCCAACGAGGTTGGCGTGCGAAGCACGCAGGGGTTTCCCCTAGTAATGTTATAATTATGCAATTTCAAAATATTATATCATATTTTTTGACAACATATTAACTCGTGTAATTTGTTGACCCTTATTCTCTTCTAATGTTAATATTGATAAAAATAATTATAAATCCGTCATAGAAGTTATCACTTCCAACGTGTGGTCTTAAGCACACCCAATTTTTTGTTTTGTTTTTGTTGGTTTGTCTGTTGTTAGTCCGTGCTATTAGTATATCTGAACCAAGGCTGAACGATTTTGACAAATCTTTCATTTGCACGTAGATAACTTTTCAGAGTAATCTAGGCTACTTATTATCCCGGAATTATTTAGGGTTTCTATTTAAAAATTGAAAAAAGTACAAACTATGGACAAAATTAGGGATTTTTCAGACGAAAACAATTCATTTTAATCAAAAGCTAAACACAATTTTAGGTTAGGCCTGTCAAACCCCTTGGCAAATTTAGAATCGGTAAATGTTTTTTAACAACTACCTCGTTTTTAGGTTAGGTTTGTATCGCTTTATTAAAAAAAAATCCTTTTTCACACAAAAACCTGGCCCTACTGCGTTTGCGTAAGGATCTAGGATCCAGCACCCAACCACTATCCAAGTGCCTCTGCCCTAATCAATCGTCATTTAGGTGACAATATCAGGTTGTACATTCCTGTAATCTGTTTCCACTTGCTTCACCGCGGAGGTTGCTAAGCGGGGGCGGAGCCCCTGGTCTAAATTATAAATAAATATTGTTTCGGTGATTGCATTTTTAAGAAGTAAAAGCTTAATTATTTCAAGGTAACAAACTAACGTAGTTGAAGACAATTTCAAATAGTTTTGTATACTAGGTTAGACCCCTGCGTGCTCCGCACGCCAACCCCGGTGCGACCTTCTAAAAACATATGTTATGTTTTATTTATAATAAAAGTGTAGGATTAATAATAACCTCAAAACTAAGATGGTAAATAATGTTAAATGTTCAAATCAAATTATTTCTTATATTTTATAACAGCAGTTATAATAAAGGTTAAAAGAACCAGTAAGGCTCAGGTCTACACTTAATCAAAAACCTAACAAAAAAGTTATAAATAATAACCTCAAAACTAAGATGGTAAATAATGTTAAATGTTCAAAACAAATTAGTTCGTAAATTTTATAATTTGAATAAATAATTCATTTCCTCCCTTATAAAAATCAATATTTACTTCCACAAAGCAGCTGTATTAGTTAGTTTCTTATTATAAACAGCTGTTTTGTATTAAAATGTTTTTATAACCTTCTGAATACTGTAATCATCGTTATTTACATCCACGAAATCAGCTGGATTAGTTTGTTTCTTATTATAAACAGCTGTTTTGTATAGAAATGGTTTTTAAATATTTTCCATGTTAATCTTATGGGGAAAACCCGACCTTTGAGATTAGCTCACGCCATTAAGGATAAGAATTTTTGACATCTAAAACCTTATTGCAAAACTACGAAATGAGACGAATTTTTTGAAACCTCAAACATTAAAATTGGTCCAGAAATAAGGGAGGAGTTGTGTTTACAAAAAACGGCTTCACGTATCTATACTAATATTAATATTATAGAGAGGTAAAGTTTGTTTGTTTGTTTGTTTGTATGTAGGGGGTAATCTTTGGCGCTACTGAACCGATTGAAAAAATAGTATTACTAATAAAAAGCTACACTATCCCTGAGTAACATAGGCTATAATTAATTTAGATAAAAACCTTTTTTTATTTCAATATGTGTAAATTTAGTCGGAAAAAATTCTTAGGTAAGGCCTGGAATGATAAACCAACACATGTATTTACATTTATTACCATAGCAACCAATTGAACAAAATAACAGACAATATAGCAGCTAGCTCCGATATTTCCATTAACAGCTGATTTCAAAATTTAAAGAAATTATTTTTGTATTTCTAGCTTATAGGTTAGGGTTTTAAAGTGTAGACCTGAGCTTTGCTGGTTCTTTTAACCATTATTATAACTGCTGTTATAAAATATAAGAAACTAGCTGATCCGTGCGAAGCATTCGCATTCTAACTTATTAACAGTGTTTTATTAATTTATATCCATGTTAAAGAGAAATAATTTTGTTATTGTTATTATATATTTTTAAACAACTTATTAACTTGCAGAAGATAAACAACAACAAATAGGTGTATCCACAATGCTGTTTATAAACACGCTTACAATTCATTAAACATAGCAATGTAGTGGCGTAACGGCAGCTCTCCAGCTAGGTATTGTTATCATCAGTGTTTCCAACGCCAGGAAAATATCCCTACAACTTACTTGATCTTACATCACTGTTATTTTCGGATTCTTTATTTCTTTTTTTCGTATAATTGTATTTTGTATATTTTTCCGTTGTAGCGGTTAAGGAAAGCTTTAAAATGATGCCTCAATCATGTAATTTGATGATGTATTAAGGAAGTTATGGCGTACCGACAAAAAAATGGCCTTGAGAAATAATATATGTGATAATTTGATTTGAACGTTTAACATTATTTACCATCTTAGTTTGAGGTTATTATTAATCCTACACCTTTATTATAAATAAAACATAACGTATGTTTTTAGAATGTTCCATACATTGGGGGTTGGCGTGCAGAGCACGCAGGGGTCTCTCCTAGTTATATATAAAGATGTATGAATATGATGTATGAAAGCGAAGCGAGCACTGTGGTTTGCGTGTTGAGCACGCAGGAGACTTCCCTAGACGCATATAACTAAGTGGTTCCGTTGTACTATCCAGCATTCGCTACTGTAAGTAAGGATTTACCATAATGGTGAATTAACGTTAAACCGTTACTTCAAAGAACGTTGTTAGTTACAGTTCTAGCCGTGAAATTGCTTCCATAAAACTTCCATCAAAGAGCCGATATAAACATTTAATGCGGCGAAATCCACAACTGCCACAATCCGTCATCCAGCCGTGTTTTATATACAGGGTGTTCGGAAACCGTCTTCATTAATTTTGTTACTGAAAATGAGTTAACGAAACTTTGTATACATCTTGTGTTGCATAACAGGGACATTTTTCAAATGTAAAGTTAGGTCATGTAATTACAACATTGTAAAGCTTATAATTCGACCACGCAGCTTAACCGCTGACGTGAGTTGAGCAAATTTCCAAAATTAAGAATATAGGCCTATATTTTAGGGTTCCAACCAACAATTTGGGAAATAGGCCTATTCACGACGGTGCTGAATAGCTGCAAAATGGTTCGCACGCCATTCCGAATATTGGGATTATCTTCAATACACAATGCATTGTAAATAATGTTAAATGTTCAAATCAAATTATTTCGTATATATTATAACAGGAGCTATAACAAAGGTTAAAAGAACCAGCAAGGCTCAGGTCTACACTTTAAAACCCTAACCTAGTAGTTAGAAATACAAACATAATTGCTTCAAAGTTTGAAATCAGGTGTTAATGGAAATGTTAGAGCAAACAGCTGTTTTATCTGTTATTCTATTCAGTTGGTTGCTATGGTAATGAATGTAAATACAATCAAGAAATATGTGTTGGTTCATCAGTCTAGGCCTATCCTAAGATTTTTTTCTGACTAAATTTACAAACATTTAAATAAAAAATGTTTTTATCAAAATGAATTATAACCTATGTTACTCAGGGAGTGTAGCTTTTTATTAGTATAACTATTTTTTCAATCGGTTCAGTAGTTCCAAAGATTACCCCCTACATACAAATGTACGAGCAAATTTTACCTCTTTATAATATTAGTATAGATGATGCGCGAAATCAGCTGTTATATGTCTGAATGTTGACAGATGCTAAATAACGTAACATATGTATTTAAATGATAGTTATTTTACAAGACCACAGTCTTGCGCTATAGTATTTTGTCACTCACGTACGGATGTACACGCGCTTCGTAGGAGTTGATAATTGTGTGATGAACCATTTCGAGATACATTGAAAATATAGCATAGGAATTGTATGGCAAATAAATTTAAAACAAATTACATGTTTTTTTTTATAAATAAAATTAGTATTCACAGGTCAAAGAGTTAAATTTGAAACAATGACAAAAAATATAGCGACACGTTTGTAGGGGTTGTATAATTTTAACAGGCGCGATTAGGCAATATGAATACAAAGAGATGGTACAGTGTTTTGCATAGGCACACGGCGCAAATGCCGTAACCTAGTGTTACGCATCTCGCAGAAATATTTTTTGAATTATGTTATTAGCGAATGTCCATAGGAAAAATGAGCTATTGCAGTGGCCTTTATGGTACCCAAGGTCGGAAGTAGCAAATGAGCACCGATCATGGTCCCCAGAACACGTTTTAAGGTGTCATTAAAAATCATATATATATATATATGAATATATGAATATATGTGTTCGCATTCTAGCGGCCGCATTTTAGGTCCGATTTGGTTCGAATTTGGTACACATGTTGGTTGTCTACGTCGCTCGGACGAGTTCGTTAGCCGAAAAATCCAACAATCGGAAGCACGTTTTTTGACTGGAAGTAACTATTTTTTTTAGATTTTTCCTACGAGAATGGATTTGTTTTACAGTTTTTTTTTCTAAACATATAAATGCAGGACGTTATTCTGCACATTTTGTTTTTTTGCGGGACCTTATAGCTCGCTTAGTTCCCCCAAAAATCCAGAAACACGTATTTTGACTGGAAATAACAATTTTCCAAATGGTTCGTACTAGAATGACCGAAGTTTTGCCTACAAAAATACAGGAGATCCGCATTTTGCGTGTTTATCCGCGTTTTATTTTTTACACGGCCGTATAGCACATCTGGTTCCCCCCAAAATCGGTCAAAACGTAAAATCCCGTACCCGGTTCAGATCAAGCTTCTGCCAAGACCGACGTCCGATTTGGTACACTGTGCCGCACTCCAACCCCTCGCAGCTCTCGCGCACACGCTTTTTCGCGTGTCGCTCGCCTCCAAAGCTAAACTTAAACCCTTTATGAAATTCTGTCAACTTGCACCTGCCCGTATGACCCTTGTTGAGAGATTGATGCGATGGCAAGAATTGGAAATTGTTTTTTAATTTCCAGTTATTAATTAATAATTGATAAGTTTTCAGTTTTTATTATTTAATTTCTCTGATTGTAATAATGACTTTTTGTCGAAACCTCGCATACCTATTCTTTATTATTATCGTTACTCTCCCCTATTTTCTCTTATCTGAATTTACTTTTAATCTCAAAGTTATAGGCCTTTTTTGGTCTAAGAATTACTTTACAACCCCCTTTTTCCTGTTGAGTTATTATTATTATTTTAAAATTAAATTTAGCTAATTATTATTATCTCCTGTTAGAGCCTCTATTAGGCCTGTTTGTTTTTTTTTAATTTATTTAAAACTTTAAAGTTTTCCATTTTTGGCCTTACTTTTTGTTCGATAATTTCTAAACTAATTACTCTACTAAATTTCTTTTAATACCTTTCTAATTAGTTTTTTCTTCTCTTTCTAACTAACTAAAATTATTTACGAAATGTACAATTAATTATAAAATTTAACATTGGTTTAGATCACCCTGGCAACAGATAGACGCGGACAAACTCTTACAGTGTTCGACAAGAATTTTCCTGTCGTATCTTGTCGGTTTAAGTTAGTATTTTTCAGATCTCTGCTGCCTGCTATTATTACAATTAATTGATAAAACTTTTCTTTATTACTTTCTCCACCCTATACGTAGTATATGGAGAAAGTATTGTTTTCGTCCAAATTTTCAAATTTCAGTTTTTAGTGGAATTATCTGTTTTAGTGCTCCCTGAATCCCCAAAAAATGTTAAGTGGAATTATCTGTGTTGGTGCTCCCTGAACCCAAAAATATTTTTAGTGGAAATATTTGTTTTGGTGCTGCCTGAATCAAAAAAAGTGTTTTTTGGTGATGTCTGTCCGTGTGTCTGTAAGGATGTGTACAGAGCTGGAGACCATACCAACCGTCCGATTTTGATGAAATTTGGTATGTAGGTGTAGTTCTAGAATATCTCCAGGCTTTTTTTCATTTTTTCATATTTTTGGTTTTTAAGGGGTTTTACCCCCCAAATGGCCAAAAAACGAGAAAAATCTAAATTTCTCAAAAACGGCTCTAACGATTTTGATAAAATTTGGTTTATTTTTAGCAATTAATGTACCCTACCATATGCAAAAATCCGCATCTTTCTAAAAATTCTCGTTTAGGTAATAATAATAATAACAGATTTTTTTTTGGGGGGGGGGGGTTGGCCAAAAAGGGGGTTGTTTTTCGAAAACTTTCAAAACCTTTTTTCGTGCATCTATACAGGTCTAATTGACATGTTTGGTGCAAATTTGTTCAAAATTGATAGAATAATTTAAATAATAATAATAATATAATATGGATGTGTGTTACATGCATCTAATATTTTCCATGGTAAAATTTTCCTACTTTTGCAATTCTAAATAACCACCTCCTATGCTACTCTTGGGAAGGTATAAAGTTTCAACTGGGAGAAAGTATGTGGTACCATTTATTTACTAATATTTTTTAAAATATGCTAATTATGTCAAATACTTATTCTTTCTTTTACTTTTGTCTTGTTTTGCTGACATTGATTTGAATAAAAACCCCGAACCACAAAACAAGGAACAAAAACAATAACTAAACAACTAAATTGTAAGTTATGTTTACTACCCTTATGTTCATTTCTGATGACATGGTCATCATCCTCAGAGGGTTTTAACACTACTAATTAAAATAACTTACAATTTAGTTTTTTAGTTATTGTTTTTGTTCCTTGTTTTGTGGTTCGGGGTTTTTATTCAAATCAGTGTGATTTTGTCGCCACAGTGCTCTTTTAAGTGTTTCATCGTTTTACTGATTCTGATACATCCTTTCAAAATTTGAATTTATTAAAAATGGTTTTCTTTTGTTTTAATTAACTATTCTAATTAGTGCCTTGCGACATGTTAATTAACCGTCGCAACTCGTTGGTTTTCCAAGTCGCTCGGACGAGTTCGTTAGCCAAAAACACCCAACAACCGGAAGCACTGCCGGAGTGTGTCCGCTGCAAGGTCGAGGCGCAAACTTGCAAATCGCATAACACAGTCAGGGCTTGAGGCTGAGGCACAAACAAATTATACTAATAATTTGTAAGCCCCCGTGAAAAATCACAGACTGATTAATTAGATACACATAAGAAATACATAATTTAAAAAACAAACTATTTAAAAACAACTTATCTAGGCCTAAATAACTATGCTGGCGGGGATTTTTAACTCGGTAAATGTGTACAATAATAAGGATTATAAAATTGTAGGCCTATATGTTAAACATTTTTATTTGCGTACGTTATTATATATTTAAAGAAAGTTACAAATAGTATCTTTTAATTGCTTTTATTTCGTATTGATGGATCAAAAATTATTTAGAAGTTGTTAATATTATAGTGAAGAAATTAATAATCGAATATGTTTATGTTATACGAAGATGTACGAATGTTTCCGAAGCTAAACGAATCGGTATCCCTTCTTTAAATTTGTATAAACAAATATGTTGATGATACAAGGTTGTATTTATATACGGTTTATAAACTCAAAGCAAATATTATAACGTATATTATAGCATACATTAGTTCTATAACTCATATTTAAAACAAAACCAACTTCACGAGAAATTATAACGATTGAAGTTATACATAACCCCAAACTATAATCTACGCTTGGGTTTCTTTAAGTATTACAGATGACGGGTGAAATCAGCTGTTATATTATATGTTACTCTCATACGTACGTACACTCGCTTTTATAGGAGTTGATATTGCACACACGCAGGCAGATTGGTCCTTCGTGATTAGACCAATTTCCCAAATAGTTTGTTAAAACCTCAAAACATATACACTTAATTTTGGAAATTCGCTCAACTCATTTCAGCGGTTCCGCTGCGCGATGGAATTATTTGACCTCCTGAATTGTTTCAGCCCTTTAAGTAATACAATTTGAAAACCCCAAATTTGTAATTATCTTTGTTTTATGTGTGAAACGGAGCTCTCGAGTCAGTAATGATAATATAGAAATTGATGCATCGTGGAGACTAAAGTTCGCCTTTCACTTTAAATGATACAAGACTACCAACATTGAATCTAAATTTTTTCCATTTCAAAGATATTTTCGTGTCATAATCGGAGTACAATCTAAAGCTAAAGGGTTCTACGTAGCAATTCAAAATAACTTGAGTAAAGCCGGGTGAAGTTGGCAAGTGTCTCTCTCCGCCAGATAGCGCGCGGGCATCTTATTTAAAACCCCTTCTCCTCGTTCCCGGCGCCCCGTTGTGTCCCCCGTACTCGAGGAGCCCCCACAGTTCGATTACTCCACGAGCGATGGTTGGTTCGACCTGAACAGTGTTTTTGTTCTCTGACGTTTTCATTTTTGGTTCGACGATTCTGTGTGTACTTTTGTTGTTGTTTGGGAAACTAAAAACTGTGATATAATTATTTTTTGTTGTTTTGTTCGTGTTTGGGACCACATCGACTCAAAAAGGGATTCCTTAAACATTCTGGTGAGTTTTAGTTATTGTTTGTACAAAGATTTGCTTTTATTTGAGACAAATTCTTTCAGGATACTTAGAAATACCGGCAGGCCTACACTTGTGAATTTTTTTAACAAATTATAGACTTAGTTGGTTTTTTAAAATAGGCGTAAAAATACGTAAATGGTGTCGTTACATTATAGAAAATTTAAAGTTTTTTGAATATAATTTAAATCCACAGGATCACGCTTTTAAAACAATTTCTTATGATTTTTTAATCGAATATATTATCACGAATATTAAAGTATTGAATGAATTAATAACATTTTATTAATTCAGTGAAATGCATTCTTTAAATGTATTAGGAATTTTAAAAATTTTAATAAAAACGCCTTAGTGAAATGCATTCTTTGAATTTATTAAAGTATTAGGAATTAATAAAATTTTAACAAAACTGCCCCAGCGAAATGCAGCCTTTCAATTTATTAAAGTATTATGAATGAATACAAATTTAATTAAAGTTCCTCAGGTGAAATGCAATCTTTGAGTTTATTAAAGTATTATGACTGAATAAAATTTTTAATAAAAGTGCCTTACTGAAATGCATTCTTTCAATTTATTTTAAAGTAATATGAATGAATAAAATTTTAATAAAAGTGCGTCGCGGAAATGCATTCTTTTA
The DNA here is from genome assembly GCA_018207615.1 of Philaenus spumarius. Taxonomy (NCBI): domain Eukaryota; kingdom Metazoa; phylum Arthropoda; class Insecta; order Hemiptera; family Aphrophoridae; genus Philaenus; species Philaenus spumarius. Next base: position 81,070 of record JAGFPH010001370.1, read on the forward strand.
AGTTATTAAAGTATTATGAATGGATAACATTTTAATAAAAGTGCCTCAGTTAAATGAATTCTTTCATTTTATTAAAGTATTATGAATTGATAACATTTTAATAAAAGTGCCTCATTGAAATGCATTCTTTCATTTTATTAAAGTACTATGAATTAATAAAATGTCAATAAAAGTGCCTCGTTGAAATGCATACTTTCATTTTATTAAAGTACTATGAATTAATAAAATGTCAATAAAAGTGCCTCATTGAAATGCATACTTTCACTTTATTAAAGTACTATGAATTAATTAAATGTCAATAAAAGTGCCTCATTGAAATGCTTTTTTAAATTTTTTATTAAAGTATTATGAATTGATAACATTTTAATAAAAGTG
>JAGFPH010001370.1:91643-131282 GCA_018207615.1 Philaenus spumarius
AATTATTTTTGTATTTCTAGCTTTTAGGTAGGGTTTTAAAGTGTAGACCTGAGCCTTGCTGGTTCTTTTAACCATTATTATAACTGCTGTTATCAAATATAAGAAATAATTTGATTTGAACATTTATCATCTTAGTTTTGAGGTTATTATTAATCGTACAACTTTATTATATATAAAATATAACATTCGTTTTTAGAAGGTTCCATTGGGGGTTGGCGTGCGGAGCACGCAGGGGTCTCCCCTAGTATAATTTCTAAATGTATATCTAGGTTAAAAGTTTTCTCTCCATATTAAGGTTAAAATGCCACTTACAAACCTTATACAATGTTCATGTTTAATTCATGACACTTCGCTCGCAGTTAGAAAATTCTCTAAACAATCTCGTTAATCTTTGGCTCGTTTGTACATAAGTTTTTAAAATTATGAAACCAGGCTTAAATATATTAACAGTAATTACAAGATTAATTATAACCTCAAATACATGCTTTAGAAACATGCTTTCATTACGATTTTAGTCCTAGTTCTACTATCTTCGGTCAACTAAAGTTTTGAAACCAGGCCTAAATATAGTAAAAATTATTGCAGGATTAACATAACCTCAATACTATGTTTCAGAAATGAGCCAGGACTATATTACAAAATTGACTATTAGAATTTATCTATCTTTGCCAAGTTTATCTTTTTTTTACAAAATAAATTGTTAAATCAGGCCCAATTTATTCTAATTCCAACGTGCTAAAACAGTATAAATTAGCTTGTTTTTTAACAGTAATTAAAAACTATCCAATGAACAGCTGATTTTGGATAACACTCGATCTCAGTTCTATTCCACTCTATTTCCAACGTGCTAAAACAGTATAAATAGGCTTGTTTATAAACAGCTGTTTTGATCGCTTTATTTACTATTTCGTTGTTATTTTGTAACCAACATGGGCAACCCATAACACCCTATGTTAAAATTATTCAACTTTTTAATTAGATTTTCTCAAAAAATTGAGTTTTTACACGAAATACAACTATATGGGTGTACTTAAAAATCAAAACTACACATAAATACAAAATTTCTTTGAATTCGTTAGAGCCGTTTTCGAGATCCGCGACAGATGATACAAAGATAGATACAAGAATTGCTCATTTAAAGTAATAGGATATCGATTAAATACGATTGCTTCTTCTTCTTTATGAAAACCACAGATACGTCAAATTTTGATGCTAAACAGGCTGTCATTTAAACGTTTAAAACTCACTTCCAAGGTCTTAATGACCAATGTGTCTTAGAATTAGTCTAGAGCGAAATAGATGTCTGAAAGTTTTTCCAGCTGTGATTAATGCTGGAACCAATTTAGCATTCCTCTGCCACATGGCACATGCGATGAGTTAAAAGCCAATTTGTTGCTTCACGTGGCTGCGTGGTAGCGAACTGGGAATGCGTTTAAAAAGCAATCGACCAGAGACTAGCTTTAATCTGAATAGATATTTATAAAACAATAAAGTTTTAATTGCCTTACTGGGTATATTCATATATTGACTGTTGTTTTGCCATGCAAGTGCGTATCTATATAAGTCCCCTTCAACCCCCTTTAATTTTTGTTATTGAAAATAAGTTTAAAAAAAACTTTGTATATATCTTGTGTTACATAACAAAACAATTTTTTTGACATATCTGACCCTCTATGATTTTGGGGGGCAAGGGGGGTTAAAAATGTCAAATATAAAGGTAGGTCATGTAATACACCGTTGAAAAGCTTATTAAAAGAAGAACAGAATGGCGCAAACTAGAGCCTAATATCTTGCTTCGTTTCCAAGTAATGGGCAATCAAACTCTGGAAAATAACATACAACCTACTCATATTTTAACAAATTAATAACCTTATGTAAAAATATGTTATGATACCAATATAATTTTCCAGAACTTTGATTGTCCATTACTTTGAAACAAAACAAGATACTAAGCTCTAGTTTACACCATTGTAAGCCATTTGATAAGCTTTTCATTATAATCCTTTTAACCTCCCTAAGCCCCCCAAATCATAGAGGGTCATATATGTCAACAAAATGTGTCCTGTTATGTAACACAAAATATATACAACGTTTTGTTAACTTGTTTTCAATAACAAAAATATTGAAGGGGATTAAAGGGACTTTATGAAAAAAAAAAAATACGAAATCGTGTTTTCCAATTTTGCTCCATTTTGCTTTACTATTGTTTATATTATAATAATTATTATTCTGTTTGGATTTATATTTAAATAAGCTTTCAAACGATATGCCAAACAATGATATTTGGGAGTATTTTAAATGTTTAAGTTACCGCCATTTTGATTTTTTCAAAATCGATTTCGAGTGGATCAACCAAATATCGTTGTGTGGCATATCGTTTGAAAGCTTATTTAATTCTAAATTCAAAAAGAATAATAATAAATATTAAAAAATAATAGTACAGCAAAATGGGACAAAATCGGAAAACACGATTTCGTTGTTTTTTGGCCGCCATTTTTAATCGGTTAAAAATATGGATTTGCAAATTTTCCCGTTGGTTTCCTCTTGAAAATCTACATCGAAATGATGCATCACATGACCACCTTCCCATTAAAAAAAAAAACAAAGTAACATTCAAAATGGCGGATCCAAGATGGCGGATAATTTAAAAAAAATCTTAATAAAGTAGTATTTTACATAGAGTAGGTTCCTCAATCACACCTACTTTAAAACTTTCCTTATATTCGAAATATTATACCGTTTCTAGACTTTTCGAACACCCTGTATAAGCTGCTTGTCCTGACATGGACTTACAATGACAATGACTGACTGAGAGCAGAAACTACTTAACATACAAAGATGTAAAGGTATATTCTTATAGAGTCATAGACGCGCACTGAGAAAGTATTTTGCAAAATTTTCATTTTTAAGTGCAAACATATTTAAAACTCAGGAGTTCACTCCCAGGTATAACACAGATAAAACAGCTGTTCGGATCAAAAGCTTAGCAGCACATGTTTGTTTACGTTCATTACCATAACAACCGTCTTAGAAAATTTAGAATCAGTTTATTACTTTCACAACAAAGAGCTTTTTTAGGTTAGATTAAAAAATTAAAAGCAAACCCAAACAAAAACAAGAAAAATGCTTACTGTATTTAATTTAATTCAAAGATTGTTGTTACATAATTTAAATAAAACAGCTGATTTAGATAAAAAACTTAACATAATTTTAGGTTAGACCAATTTGGAAAATGCAGTTTTTTTAAATTTAAAATCGTTTGGACTTTAATGTAAGTCAAGCCTCTGGTGTTACATATTATAATGTTTCCTTTAGTTGGTAGTATCAAAATTTGTTTGAAATGTTGGTTATTGGTTATTTAAATATTAATGGTGAAATTACAACACATGCCGCAATTTGAATCTGGTCGTGTCTATTTCGATCTCTGTCTTACATTAGCTATGTATAGGTCACCGCTCAATCATTTTTCCCGTGAAAATATGAAAGTATACAATAATCTATTTGCATTGACTTCGCCATGGGTTGTTGTCGGAGTTGGCGAGCGAAGCGAGCAGGGGCGTAATATTGAATCCCAATTCATCCCATTGACTTAAGTAATCGAATACAAATGGTTTCTTGTATCGCACTTAATAATAATATTAATTAATATGATCTTTATTGCTTGTAGGAAGTTAGTGCAATTTATTTTTATTGTATAGGGGTAGCTACCCCATTTAAATCTCTTTTACTTTCTCACTATGCTATAGTATAGAGAAAGTATAGTGATCGCAAAAAATCGATGTTGAGATTTTTGTGGAAATATCCGGTTTGGAACCCCCTGAGTCAAAAAAAGTGGTTTTTACAAAATGTCTGCCTGTATACAAAGCTAGGGCGAAAACAATTCGATCGATTTCGAAAAAATGTTCACCAAACTTGTCAATTAGGCCTTTATAGATGCACGAAAAAGGTTTTTGAAAAACAACCCCCTTTTTGTCCAAAAAAACCCAAAAAAATCATTTATTTTTTTTTTTAAATAATAAAACGGCTCTAACGATTTTGATCAAATTTAGCTTATTTATAGCCCTTAATGTACGGTACTCTACCATATGCAGAAAACCGTATATTTCTAAAAATTCTTGTTTAGCTAACAATAATAATAATAACTGATTTTTGGGGGTTTTGGCCAAAAAGGAGGTTGTTTTTCAAAATTTTTCAAAACCTTTTTTCGTGAATCTATACAGGCCTAATAGACGCGGTTTGTACAAATTTATTCGAAATCGATCGAACAATTTTCTCTCTAGTTAATAATAATAATAATAATAATAATATTTATTAGTTAATCTCGTACTTTAATATCACCTCTCCTACCCGACCTACAATTAATTAATTATGAAGTCACAATGAATCTGTTTAATAATTTAAATATGTCTGTGAAAACGTATTTGCCAATTCCTGGTACCATCTATTATTGTAGTGACTATATATTCTCTAGACAATCCTAGTACTAATATGTGTAAATTGGGAAATTAGTTGAGTAGTTTTTGAGCATATAGAAGAAGTAAATGTATGGGTTATTATTTAATTTTGAGGGTAGTTTTCCATTTCACTTAGTAATAAAATAGTTTTTTATAAGACTAAATATATTATTACCTAATTTTAGCTATATAGCTTGTAGGAAGTTAGTTTAATTTATATTGTATAGGGCTGGCAACCCCATTTCAATCCATTAGACTGCAGCAATTGTAACGTCTTAACACGTTAAGGCATGGATAAACTGTGAAATTTTCGTGATATCGGTTGAATAGTTTTCGAGGCTATAGAGGACAAAGAAACATTAATTTTATATATTTATAGAGGTAAGATAAGATTTAGATAGCTCATTTAAAAAGACACTGTGTTTTCGATGTTTCCTCCCTTAATCCAGTTCGTCCAAATATTGTGAACAACACTTGCCGTACAAGGAAGTATATTGACGTCTTTATTTAAAACAGATAGTAGAAGTAGAAGTTACTATAAAAACATTAACCGACTATTAATACGCCTTACCTTAAATTACCAAGCCTTGTGGATTAAACAGCAATTAAACGCTATCAGTAATTAAGAAAGTAGAATGGCTTAGTATGATAAGGTCGCGTATTAACAGGTACTTGTAACAATAGTGTGTCACAACACAACTCTGTACCGTTATCTTGCTGCTTGTTCGTTGTGCAAATAATTTGGTTTTTTCAAACAAAATTTGTAAAAGTCATTCATAAAAAGTATCATTATACTAGTAACACACCGTGAAAAATCACGTTCAAATTAATTTGGTACACATGAGAAAAAATTTAACTTCAAAATATTAATGTGTTATATTATTATAATAGGCGCATTATATTATAATCTGTTGACGAATGTAGGCTATATGACTTGTTTTGACGTTAGAAATAGTTGAAAATGTATATGTGTTTACAATTTTATTTTGTTTACTTCGTTCTTCAGAAGAAAATACTCATGCCTATAAACAACAAACTACATCTAACAGGGTGTATGTTGTTAATTATTTTGTAAAACAAAACATCATACATTTAAATCATAATTGTAGGCCAGTCGGTAAAGGTCAATTTAGACCAAAAGTACCAGTAATTTGCAATACGGCTGAATTTTTTTTTATAAGTACATTAAAGTATGTAGATTAACATAAAAAAAAGGTTTACCAGTCTATCGATTTCCCAAAGTCGAAAAAAAATCGATTATCATTTTATTTTCGATTATCCTTAATCTTTCGAGCTAAGGTGAAGATAGAGGAAAATAAAAAATACCACCGTGTAGGGGAGGTATTTTACAACAAAAAAGGTCATATGTATTTATTTCGACCGAGCAATGGTTTGTCTGGAAAAAAATCAATAATGCAGGTATGTATTTTGCAGCAGGGGAAATCACTAAAAGGGGACATCTTATTCATACATGAAGCGTTGGCTCATTCTAAATTGGCCGAATTTTAATATATCGAATTGAAACTTTACATAGGAGTTAAAATATATATTTTAAACATTTATGCTGAGTCTCAGCTTGTTATCTTGAAAATTACCCGATCTAGAGCCACTTGACTTATTAATGGGTTTCTCGATTTTAGGAGTACCGGACCCACCAATTCATTTTAAACAGCTCCAGTTTAGAAAATTTTCAAAATATCAACCTGAAAGTTTTTTTACAAGTTAAATATATAGATTCAAACAAGTTCAAGGAGTATAAACCTTTTTTATTATTTACTTTTCAAAGCACAAGTAACTTAAAAAGTATAATTTTAGACCTTTTTAGATTTTTCATCAAAACGATTGAGTTAGTCGGCTGCAGATTAGTCAATTTTTGAAATATAGTTTTTAAAATAAGTGTAGCAAAAAACAATTGTGTTTTTAACTTCTGTACCAATTTTTAAATCGATATGTTCAAAAATGTCGAAAATGGAGTCGTTGAATCCAAAAGTGTTATAGTTAAAACGAGATAGGTAAAACAGAAGACCATTTTAAAGCGCCTCGTTTTTAAAAATAACATTAAAAAAATCGTTCATACTTACTAAGAATATTTATACTGGTGTACTCAACTTGTAAAACAAATTTGATGTTGATATTCCAAAAATTGACGAAACTGGAATAGATTGAAATTAGTTCGTGAGTCCGGTACTAGTAAAATCGATACTCGAAATCGACTCCTAGATCGGGTAATTTTCAAGATAACAAGCTGAGACTCAGCATAAATGTTTAAATTATATATTTTAACTCCTATGTCAAGTTTCAATTTGATATATTAAAATTCGGTCAATTTAGAATGAGCCAACGCTTCATATATGAATAAGATGTCCCCTTTTAGTGATTTCCCCTGCTGCAAAAAACATACCTGCATTATCGATTTTTTTACAGACAAACCATTGCTCGGACGAAATAAATACATATGACCTTTTTTGTTGAAAAATACCTCCACTAAACGGCGGTATGTTTTATTTTCCTCTATGTTCATCCCAGCTCGAAATATTAAGGATAATCGAAAAAAAATGATAATCGATTTTTTTTCGACTTTGGGAAATCGATAGACTGTAAACTTTGTTTTATGTTAATCTACGTACTTTAATGTACTTATAAAAAAAATTCAGCCGTATTGCAAATTACTGGTAGTTGTAACCTATACCGACTGGGCTATTGTACTTATAACCTCAGATATTTTAAATACAGTCATTTATGCAAAACTTTACTGTCGTTCCCTTCAAAATTAACTTTATAATTGTAAAATAACAGTAGCTTAAATTTGTATGGTTCAGACCAATAGCTCGACATAATTATAGCATAAAATTTAGTTTTATGTTTGTAGGCTTAAAAGGACTGTAAATAGAAAGGATTGTAAAAATACATACATTTTCAACGATTTCTAACCTCAAAGTCGATCGTATAGCATATTATAACCTACATTAGTTTTATAACTGGGATGCAAAAACAACCAACATCCAGGCAGTATATAAGAAGTTTGTTTTCAAAGAATGTTGTTAAGTTATAAACTTTTAAACATAACCCCAAAAGGCTAGGTTTTGAAAGTATTTTGATAATGGGCGAAATCAGCTGTTATATTTCTGAAAAGATTTTTTTAAAGTAGAGTTGTAGAACTAATATAGGTTATAATACTTTATAAGATTTGCTTTGAGGTTATAAAATCAATATTAATACAACCTTTTATCGTCAATATATTTATTTATACAAATTTAAAAAGATAAATACCTCTTCGCTTAGCTTCGGAAACATTCGTACATCTTCGTATAACATATAAACAAATTCGATTATTAATTTCTTCATTATAATATTAACAACTTCTAAATCATTTGATGAATCAATACGAAATAAAAAGCAATTCAATAATATTAATAAATAACAAAATATGAGCTTGACTTGTGAGAAAGTAACTTAGATAAAATAAAACCTGAACACAAAATCTCACAATAAATACTTATTTATTGTGAGATTTTGTGTTCAGGTATTATTTTATCAATAATATTAGTTTTATCTTTGTTGATATATTATGTAAATAACAAATTTATCAAACAGGGCTACAGTTAGTAATCCTTATAATTGTACACATTTACCGAGTTAAATATCCCCCTCAGCATAGTTAGGTAGGCCTAGATAAAGTCAGTTCTTTTAAATAGTTTTTTTTAAATTATTTATTTCTGATGTGTATATAATTAATCTGCCGGTGACTTTTCACGAGGGCTAACTATAGGTCGTGCCAACCTAACTTGATGCAGCCCAAACTGACCTGGAGGGTTTATGGGCATCTGTCCGCAATAGACCCTTTTACAATCCTATTAGCGACACTCCCTTGAACGCCCTAGTTCAGTATTGAAATAAAACAAATTAAAATGTGATGTACTGATTCACGAGTTCATAACAACGATGTAACAAACATTTCTATTTTGTCCCATTTTAATCGGACATCTTTTACGGTTTTAATAGAGGAAGTTTTTTAAACGCAGAGAGGAAGTTTTAAATTGTAGGTTTATTGCACTGCAGTAAATGATCCAATTCAAAAATCTGTTGTTACATTATATTATTATAAATAAAACAGCTGATTGGGTAAGAAAACTTAACATAATTTTAGGTTAGGCCTACATACAATCAACCAAAAAATCCGTTAATTTGCAACGATTTGGCAAATTTAGAATTATGTAATTATTCTTCACAACTAACCTGTTTTTAGATCAAGTAAAAGTAAACAACAGGCTTTCAGTATTATAAGTTAAACATCTGGTGTTACATATTATTTTGTTTCCTTTTGTTGGTAGTATAAAAATTTGTTTGAAATATTGACGATTGATTAAAATAATATTAATGGTAAAATTGCAAAGCATGTCGCAATTTGAATTATTGGATTTGGTCGTGTCTATTTCGTTCTCTGCCTTATATTAGTTATGTAAAGATCAGTGATCAATCGCCATTTGTAAAATATCAGAGAGTGCAATAATCTGTTTGCATTGGCTTCGTCGCCAATGTTGATATTGTATTATGGTTGGCTTCACCGCGAATTTTACTGTAATATTGTTAAATTCTAGGCTAAAGGGCTTGACACAGCAACAGTTATGTGGTGACAAATTAAAATTGTCAATCATGTTGCGTGTAGTTTTAAAAGTTTTAGTTGTTAAAAAAATTCATTCATTACAACGTGAAAAACTTAAAATAAACCTTAAGGTTTTTTACCGTCTTCACATAATAAGTGGGGATTCAATCGAAGGGCTATAGATACAGATAGAGGAAACAATGGGCCTATAGATAATTACGGTTTTTTGTTATCTGGATTACATGGCTGGTTATTTCTTCACACGAAACGATGTTTGTTAACATTGAGTTATTAATTAATTTAATCTACAAGCCTACTGAACAAAGAGATTTTATAAAACATCTAACGTTTTCTTGGGTATAAAAATCAGTAGGATTTAAAAAACCCTGCGTGCTCCACACGCCACCCCGTTGGAACCTTCTATACACTTAATCATGTTATGTGTTCTTTATAATAAAGGTGTAGGATTAATAACAGCACCAACGCTAAGTTCATAAATGATGTTAAAATGTTCGAATCAAATTATTTCGTACATTTTATAACAGCAGTTATAATAAAGGTTTAAAGAACCAGCAGAAACCAGTTATACACTTTAATAAAAACCTAACCTAAAAGTTTGATGCACAAATAATTGCTTCAAAGTCTGAAATCAGCTGTCAATGGAAATATAGGAGCAAACAGCTGTTTTGTCCGTTATTTTATTCGATTGGTTGCTATGGTAATAAATGTAAATACATGTGTTTGTTCCTCAGTCTAGGCCTAACCTAAGATTTTTTCCGACTAAATTTACAAATCTATATATAAATAAAAATGTAAATGTGCGGTTTGTTCAAAATCGATAATCTCCGAAAGTTCTTCGCCGATTGCTTTGCAATTTTGACACAAACTTTCATTTGAATACAAGCGTGTTTTTATATACTTTTAGAAAAACTGCAGCATTTATTAAACATAAAAACAACAAAAAATATACTCAATATTTAACAAAAATTTTAGCGCCATTACATATGTTTATTGACTGTAATAATAACAGTAGTCACCTGTTTCCTATAAAGAGGTAAACAATTTTTGTTTGTAGGGGGTAATCTTTGGAACTACTGAACCTATTGAAAACAATAGTTTTACTAATAAAAAGCTACACTATCCCTGAGTGACGTAGGCTAGAATTCATATTGATAAAAACATTTTTTATTTCAATATTTGTAAATTTAGTCGGAACAAATTCACAGGATCAAGTTGGGCGTTAAACCCATAGCGTCTAACAGCTGTAATACCCAATAAATAAGCAACATTATGAAAAACTGAAAAACGACAATTGAAAGAGGAAACTTATGTCATTCAAAGATGTGCACAAAAACATAAATTATTTGTGTATGTTGCCGTTAAGGCAGGTAAAATAAATTAAACATAATTTTGTTTAGGCCTAGACTGATGTACCAACTTCTTGAATGTATTTACATTCATTACCATAGCAGCCAATTGAATAAAATATAACAGATAAAACAGTTGATTCGGATGTCCAGCTTAGTACAAAATAATATTTTAAGTTAGGCCTAGACTGAACACACACAAACCAATAAAAACTTGAGTTAAGGAATTTGAAAATAAGAAAAAACTATGTTACATCCTAATTAAAAATAAATAAGACATTATTATAAAATATATAATTTAATAGTAGACCTATTTATTGATAATATACGGTAATTGATAATGAGAATCAATATTAACATCTCATTTCAAAAAATAAACAATAATTATTTGTATTTCGTACTTTTTGATTAGATTTTTGATTAAGTGTAGACCTGAGCCTTACTGGTTCTTTTAAACTTTATTATAACTGCTGTTATAAAATAAACGAAGTAATTTGATTTGAACTTTTAACATTATTTACCATCTTAGCTTTGGGGTTATTATTATTAATCCTACACCTTTATTATAAAGAAAACATAACATGATTGTGTGTATAGAAGGTTCCAAAAGGGTTGGCGTGCGGAGCACGTAGGGGTTTTTAAATCCTACTGATTTTACTGGAAACCCATGGAAACGCCAGATGTTTTATAAAACCTCTTTGTTCAGTGGGCTTGTAGATTAATTAAATTAATTAGTAATTCAATGTTAACAAACGTCGTTTCATGTGAAGAAATAACCAGCCATGTAATCCAGATAACAAAAAAACATAATTATCTTTATCTTAAGTAGTTGCATCAAGTTGTGGGGAAAATGCAGAAATTTATAAACAATTAAAAAATTTCAGGCCTATAAACTTCCAAATATCTATACATATCATTTATCCGTATAACATTCAAAGCTAAGATAATTAATTGATGAAACTCAATATTGGTACAATAATCAGCTGTTTATTCTAATAATTACATTAGCAGCTGATTTCATACTTTGAAATTTCTAGTTTTTAGGTTAGATTTTTGTGTTTATGAGTAATTCTAATATACTAAAATTAAACATAGCTTGTTTCGGAATCTCTAAGGCAAGAACATTTATACAGTAGTGTTTAGTTTGGTAAGTTCATCTTTTTTGGAAATTTGTATTGCCATTACTGTATTTACTAAAATACTGAAGCCCCTTCAATTTGTTCCAGTAAATTGCATGTATGCGTTTGTACAGCCAAGAATTGCCTATTATATATGTATTAATTATAGTAGGGTTATAATTAAATCATCCATTCAATTGAACACTGTTAAAACATGCTTTTACATTTTATATGTGACTAGAGGGCAGCACCTGCTCGCTTCGCTCACCAACCCCCGAGAAGCAAATGCAAACAGACTATTGTATGCTATTTTCACGGGAATGACTGTTGATAAGGGCATAGAATTTTTATTTTTATATTGAAGACAATTTTCAAGTTACAAATTATTACCAAAATGTGATACAATAAATCAGTATTCCAAACTAGTCAAATAGGCCTAGTAAAAAAATTTGGCATAGTTATTTTAATATTGTTAGGTGTTTCAATTATGTAAGGTGTTACAGTAAGGCCTTTTCGTTGTTTGTGTTTGTTATTACCTAACATAAAAGAAAAACTGTGGGCTTTGACAGTTTACCTCGCGGTATATAGAATACTGACGGTAGGGTTCACGCGCATCTATTCTTGACGTCATCGATGCCCACTGCTAAGAGAAATTAAAATCAGCTGTTTTTATTGATTGCAATCGTATTAACATTGCAGTTGTTTTTAGTATCGTAAACGTATATACTTTGTAAACAACATTTTACAATACATTTTTAAAATGTACATATCTTTTGATATAACTTATATATTCGATTTTAAGTATTTAAAAGATTTGGATTCACAATAAAATTCTCTATGACTTATTATATTCATAAACCAATACATAATTAAAATAAATGTCAAATAATACAAAATAAAAAAAATATTGTTCACCATTTGTCGAATTTGAAATAGTACTTTTTATATAGGCCTAATCAGTAAAAGTATTAAAATTTGTTGTAACAATCTGATTTTTTTATATTATTATTATAGATATGTTTTCTATACGTGGTTCAAATTTTATTAAAATTGGCTAAATATTTCTAAAGTTATTAAATTTTTACATAAGGCTCCATAAGAAGCTTATGGAACTTATGAGAAACTGGGCACCGATGACGTCACCAGTTACTGCGCTTCCACGCGTGAACCCTACCGTTAGTTCTATATACCGTGGTTTACCTGGTTCTAAATTTGTTAATTCAGTTGCTATGGTAATAAATCTAAACGCTTTCAAGAAACGTGCGTTGGTTCTGTATAGGCCTAACCTAAAATTTGGTTAGTTTAAGCTTATGTTCCAAATCAGCTGTTTTATTTGCAATATGTACTAACAACAGATGTTTGAATTACAATACAGTAAGCCTTTTTAGTTTATTTTTTGTTTGTGTTTATTTTTATTTTGTAAACCTAACCTAAATAAATTTGGCTGTGGATAACAGATTATAAATTTTCTATGTTGGTTGCTATGGTAGCTACTTGTAATTGCATTCAACAAACGTGTGTTGGTTCATTATAGGCCATAAATAAATAAATGTTAGGAACAAAATCAAATAAACGGTATCAGTTAACTGACACAAACTTTCTCCCAACTTACTGTAGTCAAAATAATATTGTTTTTAATCATTTTATTTACTACTTTTTAGAACAAAACAAAAAAATAATATTCTACCTACGTCAATCGTATAAAAAAATTATTGTCCCAGGCGGGATTCGATCGCGCGACCTTTGAATGACTGGCCGTGCTCGCTACCGTGGTGCTACCCCGTGCGGCCGCCGCTGCGATGCTAGATTGACAACACAAACTTGTTTATTTTTAATATTTCCCCATAATTATAAAACGCCGAAGTTTTGATAAAAGCGGGTGGTGTCATTTTGTTTGGCATCTTAGCACTATAAATACTGAAAATTTGATCAAAATCGTTAGAGCCGTTTTTGAGAAATTTGCATTTTTGTCGTTTTTTATGGGTTTTTAGGGGTAAATTACCATTAAAAATTAAAAATTCCAAAAAATGAAAAAAACGCCCAGAGATATTAGGGTTTAGTACCTACATACCAAATTTCATGAAAATCGGACCAATAGTGTCCTCTCTGGTCGTGTATACATACAGACAGACTGACAGACAGACAAAACTCTAAAAACACTTTTTTTGGGTTCAGGGAGCACCAAAACAAAAAATTCCACTAAAAATATTTTTGGGTTCAGGGAGCACCAACACAGATAATTGCGCTAAACAGTTTTTTGGGGTTCTGGGAGCACCAAAACAGATAATTCAACTGAAAATTCAAATTTGAACATTTTTACGAAAACAATACTTTCTCCATATACTACGTATAGGGTGGAGAAAGTAAAAATACAAATAATTAATAATATTTTGCTTAATGGATAATGCCATAAGGACTTTAAGGAATTATTTATAAAATAACTTAACAGTAACACAATTTCGAACTAGAAACATGAAAGTTTGCCATTATTGTCATAAAATTCGCATGTAGTGATTTCCATAAAATTGCAAAAACTCAATTTATAGTCTTGGAACCTTATTAATCTATCATTGTTATTTAGGAGATAAAACTTGACAACTTTTTTGTCTCTTGTAAATATTTTGTAAAAATTTACGGATTTTGAGATATTGAGATTTAGAAATTTAAAATGGCCGCTGTTTTGAAATGGTACAAAGTATAAACTTGATTTTCCTTACCAAAATTGTTCTTATTGTTGATAAATTGTATCAGGAGTAAATACATGCACCGAGTTTGAAGTTGATATCTTCAGAAGTTCCTAAGATATAACGTATTAAGTAAAAACCACGTACAGACTGATGATCGGAAAACTAACGTTTTAGGATTTACATTCATATGAACTCTTTTCTTCCTGTTTGCATGAGGAATCATATCCCAAAGTCCTGAAAGGTTTTTTTAACACCCGCACATCCTTGAAAGAAATCAATTAAGTTACTACTAAAAATTATCGTCATCAATAAGATGCAATTGTGTAAGAATTGTGTTCAAAATTTTTTGAGAACGATTAGTGATTGGACACTGAAAACATGCAAATTAAAAATAACAATAATATAATAGTTTGGATAAAAAGAGTACTTTTTCGGTCTGTGTGACTTTTATAACTTTAAGTACAGATACCGGCGCAAATGCTGTCACTTGAGCAAACCGCTACTAACCTGAGTAAAAACATCAGTACCCGGTACATCTCTGTTTAACACGTTCACTGCAAAGGACGCTTTGACACTGAACACTATGAGAAGCGGCCGACGCACAGTGCATTGCACGCCAACCCCCGTATTGGGAGTATTTTTAATACATAGTGCATTGCGTTCTTCGCACGCCAACTCGCATATTGGGAGTATTTTCAACACACAGTGCATTGCGTGCTTCGCCCGCCAATTTTAAGGCTAGTGCTAAGGACTCGCATGTGTGTCCGCATTAAAATATTAGTGATTATTACGTAGAAAGGTTCAAAAATAAAAAAAATTAATTAATTTCTACTCATTTAGGCTATAAATATAAAAAGTAAAAGGTCAGCGCCTAGGATATTAAATACGAAATTTGCGTAGCAGTGAACGTGTTAAGGGTGAGGTAAACATCCACTAGTTCGTTTGAAGGATGAGTCACATTAGAAAGCGGAGTGGAAAAATGTTTTTTTTCTCCACTTCCGCCCTTTCCCCACATCCCGGCACATCGCGCCAGGGCGAGGCCAAGAGCCAGGATTCACGCCGATATCTGTAATTTACTTACTTGTTCATGACGCGTTTCGGAACTTTATTCCATCATCAGATTCTCGCTCTATTGAGGTCGTTAACACATTAAAATAAATATACAGTCAACATAACACAAACACAAAACATATACGCGCACAATAACACAATAATACATACGTTTATAACTCGGCGTGTGCACATCGTCGAATACATACGGTCACTGAACACATCGGACCTTAAACGTATAATACCGCTCAGTGTTTAATTTTCAAGTTAAATATCTGATGTCCTCAGTATTCTACGATGTGGACACGCCGAGTTAAAGCGTATGTATTATTGTGTTATTGTGCGCGTATATTTGTGTTTGTGTTATGTTGACTGTATATTTATTTTAATGTGTTAACGACCTCAATAGAACGAGAATCTGATGATGGAATAAAGTTCCGAAAAGCGTCATGAACAAGTAAGTAAAATCCTTAAAGTTATAACAGTCACACAGAGGGGAAAAATTACTCTTTTTATTCAAATTTGTGACTTGGATGCAAGTACAATGAGTTTTAAATAAAATAGTTTGACTTGTTTGTATGTTATAGCCTAAAACTATTGCAGAGCTACTATAGCAATGAATTGTCGAATTTCTTTGAATTGATCGATTAGTCATCACATACGAAACAAGTACAGCCAACTTAATTGCGTTCACACTATAGGCCACTGTTTGTTTGATATTCGACGTTAACAATTCCGGTGGATGCCTACAACAATGCGCGTTTGTCGGTTTGTCCGCGGTCCAAACTACTACTTAAAAGAATCCGGGGTTCGCGGATACTCTGCCAAAATAATTGAGCTCTCTAAAAGTGTCTGCAAAGGTTTGGCAACCGTTTCGCCCGGGCATCTCGGGCCACAAATTGTCAGCTATCTTTTTACTCATTATTCCCCACCATCAGTCCATCAACGTGTATTTTGGGACATTTATATATAAAAGAGCGACGGAGATGAAAAAAATCCACAACGCAATCTTCAAATTAAAATCTCTGTAGACGCGCCAACGCGAAAGAATTTTACCTGAGTAGGCTTTGGTTATTTCTGAAGATTTTGTAGGACATCTCGGGTAGGCCTAATGTCCGACTCTGGCGGCTATTCTTAGGTCTTCTCTGACTTAGGATTTTAAGAGAAATGTGTGTATCATAACGGAGTTCAACTAGGCAACTTTACATTGGTTCGACACCAAATTTCAGATCTATATACAATTTGAAACATGTTTGTTTTGAAATGCTTATCTTTCTGCCCAAAAGATTTTTTCGATTCTACGGTACATTTTCAAAATTTCATAGGAAATGGAAACGCGTATTTTTATAAGCAAGATAACCTGTACTTGAGGGTTTGTTAGCTGTCCTTAATTTAACATATGACTAATAGTAAGTTATATTATTATTTTTATTAGGGGCTATTCTGCTAGCTTCGATCAACAACCCTCGCGGCGAAGTAAATTAAATCGGATTACAGTATTGTATAATCTGATAGTTTCACTTAAACGACAATCGATTAGGGCAGGGGCCCTTGAATCGGGGTAAGGTTGCGGAGGTGGGTCTCGTAGATCCTGATGCGTATGCCGTAGGGCCAGATTTTTGTGAGAATTGCATTTTTTTTATATAATAAAGCGATATAAATACTACCTAAAACGCGTTTGATTGTTAAAAAAATGAACAAATTATAAATTTGCCAATATGGTATTAAATGTAAATTTCTTTTGGTTCAGTATAGGCCTAACCTAAAATTGTGTTAAACTTTTTATGCAAATCACCTGTTTTATTTATAATTTCTATCAACAGATTTTTGAATTATAATACAGTAAGCCTTTTTCGTTGATTTTTGTTTGTTAACCTAACCTAAAAAAACTGTCGATGGTTAAAAATAATAAACTGATTCTAAATTTGCTATGTTGGTTGCTATGGTAATGCGTG
This sequence comes from Philaenus spumarius, assembly GCA_018207615.1. Classification (NCBI taxonomy): domain Eukaryota; kingdom Metazoa; phylum Arthropoda; class Insecta; order Hemiptera; family Aphrophoridae; genus Philaenus; species Philaenus spumarius. The sequence goes on from JAGFPH010001370.1 coordinate 108,878, forward strand.
TGAATGGATTTAACAGACATGTGTTGCTAAAGCTTTTGATCCGAATCAGCTGTTTTATCTGTTTATAGCTGGGAGTGAACCCCAGTATTTTCACAATTATGCGCTTTAAAATACAAATTTAAAAAATCTTTTCTTAGTGTGCGTCTATGACGCCATAAGAATATTCCTTTAAGTTTTCGTATTACTTTCTTATGTAGGTTTTGTTCTAAGTTGATTCTATGTCAGTCAGTAAGTCATTTAGTCAGGACAAAGCCGCTAAAGAAATTATAATGATTTATAGATAACGATTGAATGAGAATATTTTCTTTATATAAAAATATGAAAAACAACTATGATTTTTAGGATTGCCATCTCATTTTCTAGTAGGCATTGCTTTAAACATTTAAATTGCCGCAGCATTCAATTTTAAGGTTATTTTTAAAAGTTTATCTACACAATTTTTTATTAATCACTAAAATAATTTTAAAGTCCTAGTCTGTTCGTTAATATTTTATCCGCAGTACATTCAAATAGATAGTTATATAATTTGTATGAGGCTTTTAAGATAAATAATTTACACATTTTTTTAAGTTTACGAAGAGTTTAAACTTACCGGGCAGTAAGTACAACGATCCCATACGCTGACTATCTGACATGAGTAGAAGCAAGCCAATCATATCATTCCACATGAAAGCAATGAAATGAAACCGAATACCGTGACGTTTAGTATGGCAGTGGCTTCTACTCGTGAATGTTAGTTAGTTTGTAACCTAGGATATCAGAACCACCGAGTTGTGTCACAATCCGTAAATTGTATTGTCGTGCTAACATCAGCTTAGAAAGTAATTATAAGATTTAATTATATTTCAATTTAATTCTGATCGATTATTTTAAATCAAGTTTTAGTGAATATTGTGTTAATTTTGTGACAAAGGTTAGAACAAATACATTTCACTTACCTTAATCAAGAAACTCGTGGTTTCCAAGTTGGCCTATGAAAATTAAAAATGTCATCATCTGTGATCATAAATACGATATTTAATTTATTTCTTAGTATTTTATGATAGTTGAATTAGTTTTGAAGTGCGGTTTTGTATTTAATAATATTAATTGTTAGTGTTTTGTTAAAATCGTGTAGTTACTTGAATTATTAAATATTTCTAAATATAACGGTTAAATTTATTGTGCTTCCCATCTACGTAAGGCCTAGCCAACGAAGTTAGGTAAGTTACTAAAAATAAATGTTGCATGTAGTGAAGGTACAAATATATTCAAATGAAATAAACGTCAGCTTAGTTCAAACTCAAATGTTGATTTCTGGAGATTTAGATTTTCATGCTTATTGTTACTGGTAGGCTAATTTAGCCTAGGCCTAACCTATAAAACGACGTGGTGTAACGTCGCCTTTCTATTATAGGTTAACCCGGATTTTTTTTTAAATATTATGCAGTAGGCCTATGTTAATTTATAAAGGAGTCTAGTGTTTAATTATTCATGAAAATATACGGACAATTAAGTTGTGCATTTTATTTTCATGACTAGGCAAAAATAATTTACCCAGATCATTCAAAGATTAGTTTTAGGCCCTACTGTAGTATTCTTTTGAATTCAAACTGTTTTAAGAAATAATCAGAAACTTATGCTGAAGTTTTTGGCAAAATACCTCTAGGCCTAGCCTACTTGTTGAAATAACATTAGCTGAAAACATTTCTTTTAGGACAGTAAGAAGAGCTGCCAATTTCCATGTTTCCAAACGGGAAACTCTGTGGCTGGAAGTTTAGTTTAGGCGAAACCCAGCCGTGATAAAGTAGCCTAGTACTACTAAAAATTTTGTTTTTAATGGAAATTCTTTTGTAAAAGTGTTTCTATGTGCAAGATTAATTAAACATATGATTGTATTTCTTTTATACTAGGCCCTAGGCTACTGTATTCTAAATATTAGGATTATTTTCTAAGGGCTAAATTACGTAGACATTCTCTAACTTAAAATACAAACCTAAAAAAAAGAATAAAACTTAAACTAACTTACCCATTCATAGTGTTAGCAATTTGTAAACATTTATAGGTCGGTTGGTACCATTATTTAAGACTTAAAAATCTTTAGGTTGGCATTGTGGGTAAGAGGGCACTTGTAGGTAAATTGTAATTTTACCTTTTCTACTAAAGTAGTGTAGCCTAAGTTAACTTGCTGTAAATTTTGTATGAAACAAAAGTGAGTAAAAACTGAGGTTGCACGAATTGACTATACGACCCTACGCCAACAGAAATAAAAAAAGAAAATAGCCTGAAGTTCTAACTTATAAATAGTCTTTAGTCACAGTATGTTTAGGCCTACGCTATATAGTAAATTTACGCCAAAACTGATAAAACTACACATTCCTATACACCTTCAAAATCTACTAGGCTATAATAGGCCGATACTTCAACTTAAAAACTAACACCAATTTAATTTATTCAAAAATTTAAATCATTGAAAATAAATTGGTTGTAGGCCTAACTAGGCCTAGCCTACAATCCATTTTGTCTTGAAATATGTAGCCTATGTTTATGCTTGTAACAATCTGGTAAGAAGCTAGAAACCAATGATGGCTTTCTTAAAATGTCCAATGAAATGGTGTACAAGTTTTAAATCTAGTAGGCTAAGGTTTTTATAAAAAATATATTATAGGCTAAAGTAACTTGACATAGATTCAATATTTTTTTAAATTTCACAATATTTGTAGCTCTTAAATACAACCTATTGAAGTAGGCTTTTATTAAATCTTGTTATTATTTTTTTTTTTTAATTAGGTACGCTACTTATCTGCCAGGCTATTCCATGTGTACTTCTTTCAAGTGTAACTATTGTTTACAAATCAGGGATGAAGAAATATAATAGGTTGCACTTGATGTGTTTCGATATTGTAGAACTAGGCTATAAACAGGATGAAGTATAAGACAAGAGGGTTATAAAAAAATTATATGTTACATTATTTTATTACAGATAGCTTTTTTATAATTTTAAAATTTGGCTCATTATTTTTGTCCAAAGGGTGTAGGCTATATGTCAGGTTTTAAAATTACTGATAAGATTAGGCCCTACCTATAGTCTTTAAACTATTATGAGTTGAGTAGGCTAAATTTGTGTATGAGAAAAACTAGGCATAGTTTCTGTAAAATTTTAAAATATGTGTGGTAGGCTTATTCTATGATATTGTTTAAATATCAAGTTAAGCCAATGCTAAATCTTGTTTCCTCATAAATTCAATTTATCCTCAGTAAGTAAACCCCATGGAGTATCAGCTAGGGCGATGTACAGCAAGGACCCAAACCTAAGTAATAAGTTTGGCTCCAAAACCTAATAGGCCTAGTTTCGGTGTTGTAGCACACATATCAAGGTTCTAAAACTAACCAAAGAAGTAGGCCTACCAGGCATCTGATATTGAGGTGGGAAACCGTATTATGGTGACACCTTCACAACCCATCTGAGCGATCAGCCTACAGTATTAGAAAGCGTTCACTTAATGCAGCCAGCTGATCGTTCTGGAACAGTTATATGACTATTTTTTGCTCGATCATCCTTACTATTTTAGTAGGCCTATATGTTTGAAGTTAATTAAGAACAGACTGTTTAAATTGTATGTTTCTATGAGCTACATATTAGATCTGATATTATCTAGGCCTACATACTTGAGAATTTCTTTCACGTTGTAAGGTTAGGTTTTGTTTTGTTTGATATAGTTAATAGTAAACGCACAAATGTTTTAATGGTTCTAAATTGGATAAATTAAGCCTACTATTTTGTTTGTTTCCTTAAAGAAAACTAAATGATTTTTGTGAGTGCTATTAGGTAGGCCTAGAACGGTTGATTTGTAAGATAATTTTTCCGAAACTAACAAATCCATTTTAATGTTTCAGAGTACATACTTAATGCGCCATTGAGAGCAAGTACAAAAATTAAATATGGAGGACGCCCACGCCAAAACTGTGGACGAAGTGTTGAACTATTTCGGGGCTGATTCTGAGAAAGGTCTCTCGGCTGACCAAGTCAAAAGGAACCAAGAGAAATATGGACCTAATGGTAAGTTTTCAATCAATGTTGATTTTTAAACACCACTGGGAACATACATTAAACAAAGATTTTGAATATTAATTTTTTAGTTTATAATACAAAGTTTGAGTAAGGTCAGTTTTAGTATTACTTCTTTTAAATACTCAGAATCGTTTGTTCTGGTAGTATGTTGAACATCACGCGCAGTGAAGAGCTTGAAATATGGTATATTCTAAACAAATATAAGAGAATATTGTAATTAATAAATAGGCGTTCATAAGAAAATGGTGTCATAATTAGGGATTGGTCGATTCTCGATACCATCGGTACTTAAGCTTTGGTATCGATAACCGAAGCTCGATACCAACACCAAGAGATACTCAGTTGATATCATTGTGAATTGTAGGTTATAAAAGATGCATTGCAGTTCGTTGAAAAGTGATCGTTAATGTGCCAACACTGTTTTGGTTATGCTTTTGTGATTCATTAAGGGTCTGCTGTAGTGGCGGACATCTTGGATTTTTATCCCATAAGAGCAATGGTAAATTTTAAACCATTTATTTCGTGCATTTTTTATCATAAAATTGTTTGCAAGGTCTCATTTTAAGCACAATTACAATACGCATCTGTTTTGCATTTTAGATTTTAAAAAAATGCTTTTCTTTTGTTATGTAATTGACATTTTGTAAGTAGCCTACAAAGTTTGCATTTTTTTCCTAACACAGTAAAAAATTAACAGGCTAATGAAAAGCAATTTGCAAGCCGGATCCGAAATTTTATAAAGAATATTCAGTTTTTTTTTCAGCACTCAATTAGGCTACAAAAGATGGATTTATAAAATGGTTTGAAATGAGGCAATGTCAAAGCACTCAGCCTCACTAAAAAATTGCACTCTTTAGATACGGTTTTAGAGAGAAGCGCTTGTGTTTCCGGTTGCTTTTTCGTTTACTGGAGCAGACCCTTAAGTGAATAATATATTCGTTCTTAGTTCCCTTTAGTATTAGGTTAGCAATGGCTACAGAAGTTAGGAGAAATTTTAAAAATAGATAGTGAAAATATCCAACACGCTAGATATATTTGCTCCAAGTTAGTGTCAATAGGTGGAGCAAGCAAAACTATATCAAACTTAATACAGCTCACAGTAAAAGTAGGTTACAAGGAAATAAACCCAAACAAAATCCTAAAACATAGATCCTGGAACCAGAGGACAATTTAGTTTAAACCTATTAAGCCTAGTGGGACATTATATTCCTTACTTTTACGTTTTTCGCTATTCCGGCTATTGTTATAAATTAATATAATTAGGCCTACAACTTACCGTCGTCAGTAGTCTCTTATTACAATTTTTACAATATAACAAGTGACTATTGATGACTAAGTTGTAATTATATTTCTGTAGGTATATTTTTGTAGGTAATCCCCATTAAACATTAAAGTGATATGCATGTTAGTGATATGTATCACTGGTCGAAGAGCTTAATAGAAAATTGAAGATAATTCTGAGATTGTACTTTACTACAAATAATTTGTAGAATGACTTTCTTTTTTTGGTGATAGGTATCGACCCATCCCTACTATAATATATAATCAAAATATAGTAATAATAGTGTATGGCAAAACAATGTGGGACAGGGAGCCTACAAGTCCCCAAAAATCATAATTTGCATAAAAAGTTAAGATTTAAGGTCACAGTGGTCAAAACTGAATCTCTACTGTGAATTATAGTAAGTTTGATTAATTATACCGTCAATGCAAAGTAAAGTAAAGATTTATTACATCTTATTCACTTGGGAGAACTATTTGTTTGATCGATATTTATAATAAAACTTCCATATTTCATATCAATCTGATTGAGAACTAAGCAGCACGAAGGCCTTTTGAAACACACATGGGGATCATTTAGTTCATTCATTTGATGTGTCACATATACGTGTAATAATTCATAACAGCAAAAGAAATATGTAGATTTTTATTGTAAAGATTAATTTCTTATCTAGCCAGTGTGATTACAAATGTACAAGGCCTCCAAATTTAAATTTTAGGTCCCCAAAAAGTTAAGAATTTGAATTTTTATGATCTGGTAGGTGTTACGTACGTTTGAATTTATTGTAGGCCTAACAAACTAAACTGGTTAGTGTGCCTGTTATTTTAAAATCATATATTACGTAACACTTAATTTGTAAAAATTATACTGTAGGATTTACCAGTACAATCTTGGGGTCGGGCTGATCGTGCTAGCCTTGATTGACATAGTCCATTTACACTGATCAATGTGTTTTATTTCTCAATAAAGTAGCATTATATGCTTTTCATAAATTCTGAAGTTCACACTCCAATTCACAAAATAGGGCAAGACTGAACTGTCAATAATAAACTAAAATATTAAATATCCTATAGTCCTACATAAAAATAACCTTTCACAGAACCTCCTTCTGATCAGTCCCGACAAAGCCATTTCAAAAACTTTCTTTCTGTTCCCATTGAAAAAACATCTGTTTGTAATATCTTCTTGTTACATTTAAAATATCTGTTTGTACTGTCATAAATATCAGTCCTTCTCATTGTAAGAAATAGTTTCATGCAATCAAAACACATTGTTTCATAGTGTAAGTTGGAAAGTTGCTATAAAAGTAAATGTACTTGTAGGTAGCTCGTGTGTTTGGTACAAATAGATTGAAAAGGCGCCGATGACTGATGGGTGCAGAGTGCTAATGGTTATTCTTGGCCGAGCACCTGTACCCAGTCACCGCTGTCCATTTAGCACAGAAAAACAATATTTAGATTCTCTGCTCTCACATTTCTCAAATAATATTTATCCGTTTTGTGCCAGGCCTTGTCTAATGCATATGGGAATAAAAATAAAGTATTTAAGCTGTTTTAAGTTTTAGTATGTTTACCAACGACATTCACTTATTGCAAACAATTATTTGTCGGATAGTGAAAAATTATCGAGATACAAGACAGTAATACTAGCGTTTAGATATTCTAACTTTTATTTACTTTCTTGTATAAAACTAGCGCCATATATATTTTCTGTGTTAACGATTTATTTACATAATAGTAATATTAGTCCATTCTGATTTAGGCCTGAGTTACCAAGAAATAAATTAATAGTTACTAAATCATTTTTGGAAATATTTGTACACATTAGAACTCTTGCAAGGGACACCTGACTCTCTCCCATTCCCCCTACATTGGTTTGTAACTGTTTTCAATTCTTATTAATTATTTGTTTCGAGCATTAACAATAATTACACCTAAAATGTTCGTCAAAAGTAAATCAATGAAAATAACTAAATAAGTGCTTAATTCTTTGATAACTAAGGCCTAGCGAAGGTTGATTAGACATGTCAGTGCATGGTTCTCCCATCCACAGCCTCTTTGAGACAAATAAATAATATGATTTCTCATACAGACCCTTACTCAATATTAATCTGTATTGCATTAAATTAAGTCGAACTCTTTTACGTAAGTAGTATTTTTTATTTTTATGCATAAAAAAATTGATACCTCCAGACACAGTTTGAAGAGGATGATGTCCTCTACAAACAATGCGAGTTTATGAAAAATCGTAAATGAAGAATTGGGTGAAAACAAAACATCCACAAATTGAGATAGTGCAATACCGTCAATCCGCAGCAAAGGTGGCACTAATTTTAAATAAAATGAGATGTATTTTAAAAACAGATCAATGCCTATAAAAACGAGAGTACGTACGTACGTATATGAGTAACAAGGTAGCAGATTATTTCACCCATCATCTGTAATACTAGTGTAGGTTAAGGGTCATGTTTACAACTTCAATCAATAAAGTCTTGTGAAGAAGATTTTTTAAATATGGGTTTAAAGAACTAGGTAATGTAGGTTTTAATATGAATATAAATACAATCTTTTCTCATCAATATATTCATTTATAAAAATTGAAAGAAGAGATATTCATTCGTTTAGCTTCGAAAACATTCGTACATCTTCGTACACCATATAAAAATATTCCATTATTAGTTTCTTCATTATGATATTAATAACTTCTAAATCATTGATCTATCAGTATGAAATACAAAGAAATTAAACGATAATATTGTTATCTTTATTTAGATATAATAATAATGTATATAAATACAAAATTTTAACAAATAGGCCTATAGTTATATAATCATTATACCTAGTTAAAAATCTCTGACAGCAAAGTTAGATAGGCCTAGATAAAGTCTGTGGTTTTTAAAAAGTAAAAAAAGATGTTATTTGTCATGTGTATCTAATTAATCTGCCTGTGATTTTTCACGAAGGCTTACTGGTCATTAATGTTTATAAAGTAAAAGTTAAATTTGTCTCTCCAATAACTCTTTTTTAATTCCTTATTTGTTAAATTTGATCAGTTGTGAGAACTGCAACAGGGATCTTTATTTGGCATGTGGAAATAATATAGGATATTACAGAGCGGCTGGATTCACCGAAGAGTTCAAGATATTTTACTACTTGGATACAAATTCATTTCACGTGGTCGATTAAATATAACCTCAATGCTAGCGTGGGAAGGATCTGGCCGTTTAATCTATGTTTTTAAATGTCTAATAAAAGATGCGGAGATGTTTATTTATTAAGCCGTTGGGTATCTGGCAATAAGTTTACCTCGCGGGCATCATAAGCAATACAAAAATAACTGTTCATGTTAGTTACAATCTAGCAGGATGCCTTTCTGACGTCATTTCAACAAAACCAGTGTTAACAGATTGGCGTATGTTATTCGTTTAGATATAACAATTCTGTTTCGTTCCCTTTTTGTACGGTTATAGTAGTCGGGGAAAGATTATTTTTAGTTGAAGCTTAATTTGTTATGTCAGTGGCTGGTTACTTTATTAACGTTCGGATTCCACTAATTAAATCTTCCGGTTGTAAAAACAAGACTGTGAGAAAATTACTTTATTACGTTTGACTCCGTTACGAGTCACGCCCTTGTGATTCCGTTGTTACTCTCTTTAACTTTTTAACCCTTAAATGGACCCACCCTTATTCATAACACTAATAGAGGCTCAAATTATTAGGAAATAATAAGGAAACTTTAATTTTATTCACTCTAAAGTCCAAGAGAGTTTATTAAATTATAGAATATCGGGCTCTCCATATTACTAAAGTCTGAAATAACAAGGTTTTATTGTACTACCGGTAATAATAAAAGTGTAAAATTTGCCATGTTTCTACTTTTGCTAATAATATCATTTACAATATTTAGGAATTGAGCTATAATGTAGAATATCGTGTTTTATATATATACAGTTAAACTTTACAAACAAAGGAAACAAACAAATTTTGACATTATGTCCGAGTAACATTAAAAAATATGTATCAAGTGGAAACCCTACTTTTGTTAGCTTGAGAGAAAAGAAAAAACTATAGTACATTATTCATGACGTTTATTTAAAAAAAAAAACTACAATTTTGTTTTACAGTATGGTAGAGTTCTGGTAACTCAAGCTAATTGGGGCTGAGGTCACTTCAAATTGCAAAAAACATTAGAGTAAAGACCACGAAAGAATACCATTGAGGGATGAGCTTGTTTACACCGAGACCTTGATCGCTCCAATCGCCTTAGTGCGACGTTGTCACGTTCTTCCCACACTTATAACTGAACGCGGCTGACTCAACACATTTATATTTCTTTAAACTGTGCGCTCAAGCCTCGAGCTATAAATACCAGGAGTGTTCGAGGCTAGTAGATATGGCAACGCTGCGCGCCCATCCTATTGGCCGCCACGCAACGGAATTCTTTAGTGGTCTTTAATATAGGTATATTAGTGCGTAAAGTCTTAATGAATGGACAGCACTTCTCTTTTTGCACCACAACTTGCTGTGATTAAGGCTTTAGTAAAAAATCTAAAATATGTAGCTACCAAAATTAACAAATAATCACTGTAGAATCGGAAAATATTGTAGTCACATATGGGACTGCAGTATGTTGACCCACAATGCAAAGTTCTAAACAACATTGGAAGTGTGGAGGTGGGTACAACGGCCTGATCACAACTTTCTCGCCAGGCTATACAAATGAGTGGTTTTCCCTCGCATTTGTCTCAGTCTAATACTTCCTCATGCGTTCAGTTACATACAGCCGATCTTACATTTATTAATAATAATTTAGGTACGTACCTTTTGAAAACGTCAATTCCTATTCCTTTATTTGTGGATGACCGGTTTTGATCTCTTAATCAGACCATTCTCAAATCTTGTACTATATAAAAGTTCCGTTCAGCTGAACATCGTTGAAATATTACACACAACACTTACATGAACACAAAACACATCACAAAGCGATTAAAAAAAGGTAAAAGTCATGTCATTATTATTCGTACACCCTATTCCGGAGGCTAAAATACGTAAAATGAATAAATTACATTTATTTGTTTAGGGAAATTGCATCTTAATAAGTATGATATATTTTACATAAAATTAAAATTGAAACGTGTTTAATGAAATCAAAGTAGAATATTTTGTAGATTTATGTTCCTACAACCAAGTGGTAAAAGTATTTATTGGAATTAAAAAAGGGGTTTGTGATAACTTTATAGTTAATGATTTGACCGTACGCAAAAATAGACACTATGTCCGAGTTGACACATCTTCCTAGGCCGCTAAAAACCAAGTTCGACTGTAGTTTATTAATTTAATTTATATTATTAATTCCAAGCGATGATAAGCACTCAGGTTTTTCACCTTATACAAAAATATATAGGCCTATTATTAATTTTATTTTATTCATAGACATTTTTAATATTTTGTAAATGAGTTTCTATTTAAATATCCGTCTCTGGATGAATTAAGATGTCCTAAATGACTACTCTGATAATCCAATCTGGGTTAGATAGTACAAGATCCACCTTAAGTAAATATTTATATAAATTCTTCATTTTCCCTAGTACTAAATATTTGTATATTTGGTCATTTGTTATAACTTTTATTTGATTTTGACTGTGCAGTTGCTTGTTTGTTTAGAGAATATAAACACCCAATGTTTGTTTTTATACTGGTGATCATTGAATCTTCGTATCTACTTATTCTTGGTTATAAGTGAATGAAATGATTACGCTAACATTGCTAATAGTGTTAATTCCGATGATGAAAGTGGTATGTTAGTTTTGGTTTGTTTTATGAGCTGAAAATACTTAAAGTTTCATCATGTCCAGCCTCGTAGCTACTCCACTTAGTGTTTTAATTTTACAAAGGGGGCTTCTAGTTTCCAAAAATAGGGACATGGAGGGAAATAATTTTCCAAATGTTTATACACAAAAGAAGTGTGGGAAATGTTTTTTTTTTTTTTTACACAAGCAATTGAGTTTATAGTCAATCTATGTTTGTTAAAATCAAATGAATTATTTTAACCTCTTTTGATTTTGATGACTCCGTCACAAGATATTTTCGACTAAAGTAGTTGTAAATATTTTCACTCTTGCTTTGTATCTTGCATATATAGACCTAAAATGTACAATAACTTTAATCTTTTCAGGACTAATTTAATGAAAATTCTGATTCATGCTCAGACTTGGTTATTTTTTATTTATTTATTTTTCCCCATTTATTATTGCAACAACATTCAAATGAGTAAAATAACTAATTTGTCAATGCTTGTCAGAACTTCCTTAAACTAAACAAAACTGCAGCTAAATAATAAACAAAGTACGAAGTTTTACAAAATATTTACTACTCCAATGTATTGTCATTTAAAAATTAATTTACATTATAATATTCTGAAATTATTATACAAATTATATCTGCTAGGATCCGTACTATCAGTTTGAGTACAATTTTCTGCCAATCCTTGCGTAATCGATCGGAAATAACATTCCAAAATCCTGAAAGTGTTAAAGAATAAAATAAACACTTAGGTTTGTGTAGTCAGAGGCAGTATTGGTTGGAGTAGGGGCGTGGCTAGACTATACATAAAGATGAATCCAGTACTGAAGTAGGTCTCGAGAATGGAGGAACTCCGAAACGGGTCGACGAACTCAAATAAAAGGGTTACGCTAGGATTGACAGAAAATGGTACTCAAACCGATTATAATATTCTCTTTCAACCAACATTTTTTTAACAGTACCGTATCCCTAAACTTTTTATAATCTATTGTATAGCTTTAAGCCTATATAAAAAGGAGTGTTTTCATATAATTTCAGTCTATGAATGGGATACTAGAGCTGTTCTCTAAACCGTGTGTTGTGTTGTAACAGTGAACATTTTGGCCATCATTAAAAGTATTTATCTGTTTATGCACAAAAATAAGACATTTCAAAATATGCATTGATGTATGTGTTAAAATTTTCAATTTTTAAAATACTGTTTACACAACTTATTTCTGTTTAAAAACACCATAGTTCGAAATTTTTAGTCCTAAAAATAGTCTAAACCTTTGATGAATTCCCCAACTACTTAATTCAATGCCATACTACTGCACCAAAGAACAAAATCAAGCATAGTAGACAATTAAAATAATTTTTAAGTCCCCAGAGTCTCTCAAAATGAACACTTGAAAACAAATCGTCATTTATTCAGCTGTATTTTTAAAGTCGATCAACTTTAATTATATATTACTTCACAATCTCTAGGAATTGTTTTTATTAATTAAAATTGTTTATTTTCATTTCTTATTATTTTAATATATATATTTTTTAAATCACATTGAAAATTATTTTTTTCACCCTCTATTATAAATATTAAAAAAATACTTATCACATTATTTTTAAATTCATTAACAACATCTTAACAACTCAACAAAAGTTTTTATTTTTGTCCATTCAAATATTTTATTTTTGTAATAGGCTAAATACCAAAGCCCATCATGGATGATGGAATTGAATTTACTGTCAGTCCAAATATCACTAGAATATTCAGTTTCACATTCATCGCCTTATTCTTCGTAGCAAAATTTCCCCTTTTCATTAGGATTAAATAAATTAGACTTATCCACATGTCCTGAATAAAAACCCGCACACGGCTGTAATGAATTGGCTAAGTTTACTACCACACTCCGACGAACCTAGTGAACGTGAATTCTGGTAACATAATTTTATTCTTTCTATTTTCTGCTGTTGGCAGACTCGTATCAATATTTCATTATAAAGCCGATAGATTGCAGCACATGATGGTAAAAGAATAATTGTATGTCACATTCTCAACCGATGATAGTACCCAAATGTTAAAGTTTTAAAACGTATAAACGTAGTCTATGCGGCCGCTTTACTGCAGTCGTGTAAACTATATAGATTATGTTTACATTTCCTTCTTATTGGAGGTTAAACACAAATTATATTTCTTCCCAATTTTACTTCAGTTTTGCTTTAGGGAAATTAAAAACCCCTCCACATACAATTACAGCTCAAAAACACTGGTGGCAGGCACGGCCTAGCGGTAAAAATAAATTTACCTTATGAAGCTTTTGAAAAAAAGAGAAGTCCATCTGCAAGAACAATCGTTACTATCTTGAAAACAAATCGCATTAGAACTTTGTGACAATGTTTAATCATTCCCTTTGTGAAATTAAACTAGGCCGTACATTATCATGACAGTAACAGGCCTAATCGTAATGCTCTCCGTCAAAAATCATAAAAGTGATCCAAGCAAGCAAAGGCCAAAGGATGACTAGTTATTTAGAAAAAAATTTTTGACAAAAGTATGATTTAGGAGGCGATATTACAAAATGGGTTTTCTGTTATATTTCCATTTTAAGTACAGTAAGACTGTAATAATCGGGATTTAATAATTGTAGTTTGCTAAATGAAATAACCTGTACAATGTTTTATAAAGTAAATTAAGAACATGTTTATAGTAACAATATTAAAATAATATTATCTACTTTTAATACAGTGGAACCTCAATCATTCGAAATCCTTGATAAATCGATTTTTTTTATTCCCTTTGAACTTCCCTATCTTTTGCAATGTTAATTTTCCCTCTACAAATCGAATGGTTCACGAGAAACGCCTTGATTGATCGAAGTTTTACGGTGTTTTCCGTCGTTAAAGTACCTCTATAAATCGAAGTTTTAGCTCAAAAACCTCTATAAATCGAAATCGTGCAACTGCCGCAGCAGCCGCACCTCCACAAGTCGAAGTGAGGGTAAGAAACTGTAAACTGTTAATCGAAGTTGTATGAAATAAAGAAGCAGTTTGAAATTAAAACTAACTACAGTGTACTTCTTCCATTTTAAAGTACATATTAAATTTTTTAATTTTTGCGTTACTAACTATTACAATATAGTACTGAAATAAATAGTAATGCACAATGTACAAAATACTGTGTTTTAGAAGGCAATCAATTCTCCTGATATTTATTGCTTGCACTGAATTGAACCTCTATAAATCGAAAATTGGGGAGAATGAACCTTGATAAATCGATCCTTTACTATTCGAAATACTCCATAATTCGAAATTTCCCCGTTCCCCGTGGGATTCGATTTATTGAGGTTCTGCTGTACTAATTAATATATGGGAAACTTAAAAGTGCTTTGAAATGTTTACAAACCTTTTAAAAAAGATTATTTATGAAAGAATAAAAAACCAGTATGCTCTGGATTATTTTTGCTTTTAACTTTCTGACTTTTACGACTGTGATTGTGTTTGTTATCAGGCTATTCTGATTATAATCTCTTATTGTACTAGTTAACTGCATCAATGAATTTAAAAAGAGAAGGAAAAAACAGAAAGATTGGTTGGAAAAAAATACAGAGATACAAACATTTCAAACAATATTGGTGGCTCATATTTAGACTGATGGTGAAATAATAAATCTCAAGTGACAAGTTTAATGAATTTTCAAAGACCTATTCAATGATAACAAAATTGAGGAATAATTTTATTTATGAATATTAGAAGCTCCTTCAGTCACTTCCACAGCTTTAAACTTTACACTTTACTTAATCATAGAACATCTTTTAAATTTAAATGTATTGTTTATTTTGATGACAAGACTTGCACAACCCTTCATCGATGGCGGCTTTCGGTCAGAATTAGATTTCTATTAATGAAAACAGATATGCTGTTGGCCCACAATGTCTTCTATTTCCACTGCTCCATCGAGTATATTTAGAATTTCTAACAAAACACAGCTGCTTCCTACCATTTCCTATCATGTCTTGTATTTATAGATTGTGGGAATCTATATGTGTTATTTTTCACTAATGCATATTTTTCATTACTTTTGTAGATAGTAGTGTGTACGTAAATTTAACATGACTGAAACTTCTTGTGCGATGGAGGCTAGGCCATTTAGGGTCTGACGTGCTCTACTTTCAATATTTAATTGTTTCTACATTTTGTTTTGAAATATTTTAAAATAATATTCCTGGGGCAGCAGAGTTACCAAAATGCTAAAAGCATTCCGGTCTGCTACAGTTGGTTTACTCCCGTCGTTTCTTCCACTAATAAATCCATAGCCAGTATAACCAACGATGAGCAGTGCTCCTTATCGTCTCCGTATTCGCTCCTATATCCTTATCCCTCAGCGCCTCACCCTATTTTTGTAACAAACATGACTACGGAACATACTGCCGATGCCTGCGCCCGTCTCTTACTCGCTCTAGCTTCAAACCCATTTGGCATTATACCGGGTGTCCCACTAAGAGGTCCCTATTTTTGAATTAATATATTAGATGCACCGAACACTCTACAAACCTGAAACTCAACCGTCCTAACATACACATATGTAAAAGAAATACACCTGAGTATCAGTTAATTCTGACACATTAGGACAAAATGGCGGGATATCAAAGAAATAGTACCTTTTCGTTAAAATAGTTTTATTTGCTTAAGTGTTACAACATAATTATTGAATTTTAACGATGTTACTAAGCACTAAACAACGTTAGGGAATTAAAGATATAAGTAACTCATAAATAAATTAAATCTATTTGATCCATAAACCTTATTCAAACTGATGTCTATCGATCGCAATGCACTGATGACAATGAAATAGAAAACAGTCATACGCTTTGCTGAACAACTCTCGAGGTATCAACAACAGTTCCTCTTCGATCAACCTCATTAGTTCATCGCCTGTCGCAATGTTATGACAATAAACCTTTTCCTTCAAAAAGCCCCACAGAAAAAAGTCACAAACAGTCAAGTCTGGAGACCTTGTTGGCCAGTCCATGAAGCTGCTGCCACGACCTATCCAACGGTTAGGAAGATTTTGGTCCAAAACTGCTTTGGCCACATTAGCATAATGCGGAGGAGCTCCATCCTGTTGGAAAAAAACCTGTTTCATCTCAGGCTGAGAAAGATGAGGAACTATGTGATTGCTTAACTGATGCATACCTTTCTCCAGTCATTGTTTGTCGGGATATGACATACGACAAAACACCATCCATGGTAACAGCAGCCCAAACTGTTATACCTGTTGATTTTAATTTCTCTTCTTGTAAGATATGTGGATTTTTTGTGTTATAGTAATGACAATTATGCCTGTTTACAGTTCCTGTTCGATAAAATGTCACTTCATCTGAAAACACTATTTCTTCATGCCATTTGCTATCTACGTCAGTCTTTTCAATTATTTTCGAACAAAATTCCAATCGTCTGTCAGGATCATCTTCAAGCAGTCCGTGAACTAAATGAGTTTTATAATGTTTGATTTTGTTCTTTTTGGCATATCTTTGGACAGATGACTTCGGTATCCCTGTAGCAGATTCCACCTTTCTTACTGAATTAGGCGTATTTGGAGATTCCATGAAAGCAGCACATACGATTTCTTCATTTTCTATGTTGGAGGATCTATGGTATTTTTTTTTTTGTATTGACCCCGTTTCTAGTAGGATAGTCTTCCACTTACGAATAGATTTCCTTGATGGTGGAACTACACCTGGGTACCTTTCCCTAAAACACCTTATTGCTTCATAATCATTTTCAAAGGCAATAGCCCAGGAACAACATTTCACTTTTTGCTCAGTTGAAAACGGCATGGTACATAAGACACTTTACAATGCAACTTAATAACAAATGCCAATGTTTATTACCAAATATGTTCATTGTTGTGGATACACACAGTCAGCTGATAGATTTAAAATAGTCTAAACAGCTGTAGCTGTTCCTATTCTAAATAAAAGTAGGTTTACCCTTAAAATACGATTGCTGATTTTGTTGTTTTTTTGTTTTTCCGCCATTTTGTTTGGATCAGTCAGAATTAACTGATACTCAGGGGTATTTCTTTTACATATGTGTTAGTCACGACTGTAGAATTTCAAGTCTGTAGCGCGCTCTATACGTCTGTCATATCAATTCAAAAATAGGGACCTCTTCGTGGGACACCCGGTACATTCAAGGGCCTTGACTAATTCTACTGCTTTTATTGGTGTTGTTTGTATGTCCTTCACCATTCTAACATTGTGGTTGAAGTAGATGCCTAAAATACTTCATAGTCCTGCACGAGAATGGACGTTCTCAATTTGAAAGGTTAGGGACTTCATAGCTACTGGTAGTACTGACTCTGATTTCTGTGGAGCCAAATACAGCTCCATCTCGACCCATTTACTTGGTTTAGTTTTCCTTTTAGTATATATTGGCCTTGGCTACACTGTCCAAGGTGCATATGCGACTAGTCTTATTCCTTCTGATAGTACACTGTCATAGTAAGGACCCGAACCTAAAGCGAAACCGCTAGAAATGGGTGACTTCGGCTTATGACCCAACATAAGTCAATTTACGCACTAAGTCAGTGAAGTCAACCTGCACTATGCCAAGTCAACTTTGTTCAATATAACCTAACAGATCGGCATAGTGACAATGTCTAGATGTTTTACATGCTGAGTCGACTCAAAAGGTTAATGCGTAAATAGGCATGAATTAACGTATTATATGTATAACTTGTTAAGTGGAAGATGTCTTAACTGTAGTCAATTCGTGCAAAATCATAAAATTAATTTAGAGAGTCGGACTTTGAATTCAACTAGTCCTACAGTGCGTTTAAATTGACTCAAAATTCTAGTGGATGGCTGTAATGTGAGAGTATTACTATTCAGTCTTATTAGTGAAGTGTAGTGATGGTATTGTTAGGTCAACTCATCTGTAAATCAACTTGCACATATTTGACTTGACCTTTGCTTGATCGACTTGTTCTCTTGAAGTCGATGTGCTAGACAATTTGCACAAAATGTCAAAGTCGCCCATCTTTAGACTTATAAAATTCTTTTTTACCAAAAGTTTTAAGTGCAGTAGGCCTACTTTCATAGATATAGTGCGGAGTGGAAATAACTGAACCCGAACGTTTATTTTGAATGTTTAGAAAGTTTTTAGGAAAATTTCATCCGCATTAAAACTTGATCATTCGTACAATTTAAGGGGCTGAGCCGACATTATTTTACTTAGTGTATTGAAATCACTAGCATTATTGTACAGCAATGGTTATTGCTTGAAGGCAATATAACTTGCACAGAATAGTAATGTGCACTGATAAATCTATTTATGTGAATGAAAGCATGAAACTGTCATTAAATGTTTTGTATGCACGAAGCACTTGCTTTCCAAGGTTGAATGACTTTTGTTGAAGTATTCATAATATTGAAGGAATAGTCGGGTGACAGTAGATCAGTAATAGTTGATTGTGACTGTCGTTTGTCAATTAAAATTGAGTTCTGCAATGTATGATATTAACATAATTAGAATGATCCGTTGGAGGGGATTAGTTGTGAAGCAGGATAAAAGTTTAATTTATATAACTTATATATATCTGGTTGATTCTTGTAGCTATATTACAGTACAAATATGTATTCTTATCAAATAAATACATTTGATTGTATATGTTTAACAGTCCCTGGTTTTATGATAACTCACATGGTAAATTAAAGTAAGCTGATATAGCCTAGCCTATTTTATATTAGAAATGTAAATATTAAAGAAAACTAGAAAATAATCTAAAAATATGTCAATAGTAATCCGTTTATGTATTAAATTCATCAATAACCAAAAATATGTACAATTAGATCCAATGTAAATAATACAAAACTGCTATGATAAGTAGGTAAAACATCGGACTAAAAGAAAACCTCAAAATTATAGCTAAATTTACACAGAAACAATCACTTCATAACACAACCAGACATCATATTTACTTATTTAATCAAACTTTATTATATTTAAAATGTTATTAGAACTCTTCACTAGTAAAGTAATTGGGGTTGTTTCAACCATTAAAGGCAAAATATTTGAAAATCTTTTCTTAGTGCTACCGCGTTCCGTGATACAACGCGACGCATGCGCACTAAGGTTTAGAAGGAAATAATCTCGGGAGGAGAAATTCTTGGTGGCAAAGAAAAGAAATATGGTCGTATTGAGTAAAAGGAGTGACACAGCCCTTCAATATCATTATTAACAACGTTCTGGATGGATTTTTCATTCAAAATCACATAATTAATGCTTCATATATCCTATTAAAAAAGTTTTCAATTCATTTAGAGCCGCGGTTGTTAAAATAAGAGAAAAAGAAAATCGAGCTCGCCCATTTCAAACGTAATAGGCCTATAGTGCGGTAGTGTGCCATAGCTTGACGCATGGAACGCTGGGACGCATGGAACATGGGAGATTTTGGTATTGTTGTTCCTATAAGGATGATAACTATAACAAAATAAAAACAATGTTTAATAACAATAAAGGAATTTTCAGTGCAATAATACCTAATACACTCAACATAAATCTTACAAACATGCTATCACAACACTTTCCAAATTACTCAGCTCAGTTTATTAAGGAAGAAGCCATGCGCTTTGCACACCTATCTCCTTCCTTCTTCCTTCTTCCCAACACATATTTTATAAATTCCAAGTTGATATGACCCTGTTATGAAGTCATACGAAATTTCTTCAGCCAAAATCAATTAATTACTTTCCACGATAATGCGGTCCAAAGTTTATATAGTAAGGTTGTTTTTTACAGATCTTGCAGCAGTTATTTAGCTAGCAAGAAAAAATGCACAACTCGGTAAATTCTTTTGAATTACTGGTACTCAGAATATTTTGAAAACAACTTTTTAATTTTTTTTTTGTAGCCTATGCCTAATATGCTTATAACGAAAAAAATTGTCTTAATGTATTGTGTTTCTTAAAACCATACTAAACAAAAATTATAACAACTTTTCAAATTTCGGAGGTAGAAGACAGTATTTTTTTTTTAAATTTGGTAGGAAGATGGGTTACCAAGTCAACTTTTTTTAACATACCTAGAACTAACAGAATCTATAGATATAAATAAAATTTAAGTGTCTGTCTGTGATTTCGAAATAAATATTTTTTTCTAAGCTCATTCGGTTATTCACACTTTTACCGAAACCCAAACATGCATTTTTTTATTTTTTGTCTGTCTGTGCGGGCTAATCTCCGGAATGGCTGAACCAATTGTGTTTAAACTTTCATTTGCATGTAGAGGACTTTTCATAGGTTAATCCACTCCACCTTTTATCCCGGAAATATTTAGGGTTAATACTTAAAAATTATGGACAAAATTAGCGGTTTTGCGAAAGGACATGACAGGCGACCTTTAGGCCTATAAATAAAACAACTAACTGATTTGGATCAAAAGCTTAACACTTTGACTTTGATTTACCGTAAACGCTGGTTTAACCATTAAATATATATCAAAACAGTATGCAATATTGTGAAATGTACGCGTAGATGATAACCTAATTTTTTTGTAATTTTTATGTTCCTTCGGGAGTTATGAGTAACCAATTGATGGAAAACAGGACTTTTAGCGTTTATTGGTGCATAGCTAATAATTTACGCAGGCCTAAAAGGGATACATAGATAGATTTGTGCGAAACTCACTGTGCTTTTTTGGGCCACGGAATTCGGATCTAAAATGGTTTTTTTTTAACCCTTTGTCGCCTGACGGTACTTTTAAGTACCACCCAATTTAACTGCCTTTATAAAATGTAACAGTGGCTTTATCTACAAGTTGAGCCATGGAGGTAGTTTAGAGTACCATTGCAGGTCTGTAAAACATCAGGTCTACACCTAGTTTCAACAAATGCCACCAGAAAGCAGGACTTACTTGGCTAGTGCTTGCTTTCAATTGACAATTTATATGGTGTGATTTCCCCAATTTTTTAAAACATGTTCTAGTCTTTTATTTGTCAGTATTTTGTATTAAAAGTTTAGCATATTGAAGCATATTGCTTTAAATTAATTACTTAACTTAATAAGAACTGATCTAAGTTATTATTATAAACCTCTCACACATACAAATTAGACAGATTAAAACTTAAGAGCAACCAAGCAAACTTCCTATAACCGCTCCTAGATGGTGCTGACAAACTATCTTTTACTTTACACGGAATATTTACACCGATAGTAAAGTAACTGAAGTTTTGTTAATTTGTCATTTTTCTTTCATGAAGCCGTAGTCCAGTGGTAACGAAGCGTCTTTCTGATCACAAGATGCCGAGTTCGAATCTAGGCTAGGGAGACCAGATATCTAATCATATCTGTGGTTTGAGGGTAGGAGGGCGGAAGTAAAACAAACGGTGGTTGGCTCGCTTCCAAGCTGACGGGATATGACTAGATATCTGGTCTCCGGCTGGGGCTGTTTTGCGTAATTTTACTAAGGTATTTATATATATATAATTACAAAAAAAAAAAAAAAAAAAAAAAAAAAAAAAAAAAAAAAAAAAAAAACCAGTAAAAAAAATAAAAAAATTTTTTTACCTTAGTTAACCTTAGTTAATCACAAAAATAAAGAAATATATAGTTTTTTTTTCAAATTTTATCATTTCTTGGTCTCAAAGGGTTAATCGCGTGTAATGGTAAGGAACAATATTTACCTGGTAGTCCTTTTTTTTATTTGATGACATCTGTGAGTAAAGCTGCCAGGTACCAGCTAGTGTGAAATAAAATTAATGAAGTTTCAGTTGCCTATGTGTACCTATTAGTTTTGCTGATAAAAAAAGCTTATCAACTTGGAAAAAATTTTCCCAGCCCCAAAGTTAAGGGGGTAAACTATATTAAATGTATAAAAACCCGTTAAGTTTACAATATTAAAACAACATTTCATTACAAATATAAAGGTACAAATTATTTAAAAATATTGAATCAGCTGTTCGTTTGCCAAAAACAATCTAACAACTGGAAACACGTTGTTTTTGACCGGAAGAAACCATTTTTTAGATTTTTTCGTACAAAAATGAAAAATTTTTAGAGTTTTATCTAAAAAAAATAAATGTAGAAATGTAGGATATTATTCTTCATATTTGGTTTTTGTGTCCATAGCACATAGGCCTAAAATTGGCGTGCGAAGCACGCAATGCATTGTGTATTGAAAATACTCCCATACGGGGGTTGGCGTGCGAAGCACGCAATGCATTGTGTATTGAAAATACCCCCAATACGGGGGTTGGCGTGCGTAGCACGCAATGCATTGTGTAATGAAAAT